>JARFOD010135182.1:0-13499 GCA_031763545.1 Mopalia muscosa
TGATCCATGTAATGTCTGTCTAACTTTTTAATATACCTAGTAAACACAACTCTTCCTATACTGGCTTAGACACAAGATGAAAAATCAAATCGTAAATCTGTCCCCTCTTAAACCCTTCTCTTCAAACTATCTTAACAATGTGGGCGTCAAGATCCATTCATGGATCTCTTGTCTGGTTTTGCACAGTGCACAGTCATAAAAGCGAAATATTATGACATTTAGTGCAACATTCAACATAAATCAACAAACCCTTTGTTATACAATCTATTAAATTACTGATATATATATATCACCATTCATTCAGTCCTTTTAATTTAAATTGTACAATTTTGGTTAAGAATAATGCTTGTTTCCCCATGGTCACAACACATAGTATTCAAAATACTTTGGAACTTGTCTGTGAGAAAAGGAAAGAAATTGATCTCAGTGGCTACAATTTCAAATTTAAAGCCGATTGATTATGTAGCTTGATGTTGCCCTGGGGATGGTTCTTGCTCAAAGCCGTATAAACTTTTAAAGTTTGTTATTGTACGATGTAACTCAATTTCTTTGTGCCTTTGGGAATTTAACCTTGGATTATGTTTCGAGCAGCCTAAACATAGTGCTCCCAGAGCTAAGGGTCTACACGAAGGCGGTCTGTTGTTGCACCTATGTGTTTTGTGTCTTGCCATCACTTGTTGCCAATGATGTCATGGCCCTCATGGGCGGCTCCCTTCAACCCTGGACTGTCTGTTGGGTGAGAGTTTCCCGGTTGCTTTTGGTATACTCTTGGTGTACTCGGAGCAAAGGGTCAACGAGGAACCACTTTTTACTGCACCCTGTGATTGTAGTGACTTTTCTTTGACTGTTGAAAGTAGTGTCCACTGTCCAGAGTTGTATCCCGAGAGAATTCTCCCACTAGGTTGACTTGCTATCTTATGACTGAAATAACATTTGTATGGTGGTAGCCCCTATCAATCAAGGGGTCGTGGCTTAGTGGTAGCGAGTACGCTTCCTAACCTGAACCTGTTTCGATTTACCGTTCACTGGATTGAGTCCACCTGTCGACCATCAGGTATATGAGCCAGCCACATGTTGTGGCTCCGGCAATCGAGGAGGTGGGTTTTACTAGGTTTCCTCTTGTAATAAGGCGATGTGCAGTGTGAATTGGACAATCAGTCAGTCATATAAATGAAATATCCTTGAGTACGAACACCAATCAAACAAACAAATAAACAAACAAAACCAATGAATCGAACAAACAAACCATCACCCATTGGGTGGGTATCTGGTCATAGGATTGACTTAATCTACTGCAGCAAAATAAAAAACCAACAATCGACTGATGAATAATTTAATGCTAAATAGAATAAAAAGTTTACAATTTGAACGATTTCTATTGTTTCAAAATATATTCCTTTTTTTTACATTAAAAGCTGTTATCGAATTAGGTATACAGTTGTTTCAATGAGGAGAAGAAATGTTTTCGAGCTTTTGTTATTTGACCAGCTCTTGCCAGGTCTATATCATTGTGATATATAGTTGTGATCAATCTTTATTGAATTTTATGTAAACTATCCAATTAGTCTGAGTTTTTGACCGTTAAAGAAATCATGAATCTGTCACTAGTATTCTATATTTAACATAGATATGCCTAGATGGCTGTTTCATGTTTAACGTCAACTGTTTAACTGTTTAATATTTTTATTTGGACTAACACTGGTTAATTACTGCTGTCAATTTTTAAAAAATATTTTACAAATGTCATAGCTTTTGATTTATTGAAAGCAAATCAATTTTGAAACATTTATCAATCATATTATAATGACCACTGATGTTTCAATAAACGATATAATGTGAAAATTAAACAAACGCGTGATGATTTCATCATGGTTTCTATGCTTAAAGTAGCTAAGCTACGCTGTTGCTAACGGCCTCTCTCTCCAATCATTCTCTCTACAATATATATAAAAACTTGTGGTCCAACTTTGATTTAAACAGTCCGGTTTTCTGCCTTAAACACTTGTGGGTTAGACCGATTCATAAAACGACAACTATATTCCATTAAGATCAATCACTTCTCAGCAGGGGCCATTTCACAAAGAGGTTAAACGTAATTTCCATGACGACCAGTGCTGAACACATAGTGTTGCCATGACAGTAACGTAAGCTAACATAGTTTTGTGAAACGAGCCCCCTGCACCGCCTACGCTTTTGATCGATATAAAGTATCTATCTTACCACGGTTTCGTCGAGATTTCGCAGGACATGTAGAGGTAAAAATTGAAAATGCCAGGTTAACTCCTCCATAATTCATCACCCGTACTACACAAATGATACTGCCACTGATGGAAACAAGTCATCGTCTAGATTTTTGTCCAATCAGAACCACACAAACTCACATTTACTGGCCCATGGCTTAGTGGTTAGCGGGTACGCTTTCTAATTGTACTTCGCTGTTCCATTCACAGGATCGAGTCCGTCTGTCGACCCTCAGGTATATGAGTGAGTCACACAATGTAGCTCTGGTAATGGCTATCGCGGGGGTGGTTTTTACGAGGTTTCATCTCGGTTTTCCAACGTAATTACATGCGATGTAGACAATCTGTCGTCATATCAGTGAAATACCCTTGAGTACGACGTTAAACCCCAATCAAACGAACAAACAAAACAAACACATTTTCAAATCACCACCCAATGTAGATGTTTAACATAAACCTCTTCACAGGTGGATCACATGTTAGACGAATCATAAGTCTGTTAAATGTGGACCCTGGGATACAGTATACAGGGATAAGAAGCCCCATTGTTCTCGGCTTAAGCTGTCGTAAAATCTCTTCCTCACCGGTAGAGAGCTAGCTATACGTTAGGCCTACTGTGAAAGCCTAGCCAGCTAGTCTATTAACAAGCTACAGCTAGGCCTAAGTGGAGAAAATCTTCTGTCCTTGTATACTGTATCCCAGGTGGACCACACATTTAAAAGAACCACAGTCGGTTAAGACTCGATTTTGTATTAGTAGGTAAACAAAACACTCAAATGTGCAACTTGCATTTACTTTATTAGGATCTGTTGAAAATTACATTTGGCATTAAACAATTTATAACCCATTCAAATGTGAAACCTGAGATACAGTATACTGTATCCCAGGTGAAACTAGCATTTACTTTATTATGGACCAAATGTGCTTCTTTCACTTTCTAGGTAAGACACGACTTGAAATGTGGATTTCACATTGTCTGAAAATTAAATTTATGAATCATGATTAACATTACAATACAGTCAAGCGATCAGCTTAAATAATAGTATTTTATTTAATAGTTAAACAATTTACAGCTAGTCTTTTACTGTCTACCAAAATCCTGTCTGTACTTTGAACTCTTGTTGTAACTTTTGTAGTCTGGAAATAAAATTATTTTGGACTATTTAACAGCGTAACCCATTCAAAAACTTGATGAGAATCAAAGATAACTTTCTGTTATTTTATTTTAGAAGAGTAAAAGTTTTGATTCGCCATTTACCGTTTGCCTGTTTACCAGGATCTGCATGGAACCATCTTCGTTGTACAGATACACATATTGAATAACACCAGTGTCCTCATCGCGCATGTCACAGATTTTCGTCCCGACATCTTGAAGGAAAAACAAAAAAAAGTATGATAAGTTTTCTTATAACAATTATATAATGTCTGAAGTCTATTGGCTGATTAGGGACGAAGTTACCCAGAGTTCCACACAACTAAAAAGACATTTGTCTGAAATGTGACGTCACCGTTTCTTGCTGGTCTACAATGTCGTGGACTTTACTATACGACAGTTACATACTTCTAGTTAATAAACTTTGATAATGTATACGGTTTCAGTCACTACCGCCAGTCTGCTCAAAGCACTGAGCTGATACAGCCAGTCAAAACAGCACAATGTGGTGATAACATGTATATATTTATTGAATATTACCCTAATATTATTCGGGAAAAGTGATATGCCATAGGCAGGCCCACCATACAGGAGTTAGCGAATCTGCTCTGGCAGGATTTTTAAACCAAACCATACACTCAGAGTACCACTTGTTCCCAACTGCTGATAACCGCCAGTCTCACCTTATTTTTCGGAAGTTTTCCCCGTAAATTAATAATATCCAGAGCTTATCCGATCTTCAAAACAATAATTTTTTGTATCACTTACTTGCTTCTTCAATGTTGTCCACGAATATAAAATCCAGGGGCATGCACTGATCCTGACATTCGTCGTAAGTTAATGGCCCAGAGTTAAACATCCAACATTGTACACATGATTTCAGACTCTCACAGCGAGCAGGGCAAGTCTTGAAATAAATAAAACCCAATTATCTCCTAGTGTTGTGATATTTTGTCTTTACTTCCCATTAACAGCTTTAGGCTAATCTGTGGAGGATAACCCTTTGGACGTCATGTCCAGGGGCCCGTTCCACAAAGCATTTTCTGACTTAATTTGTCATCTTTTTTTTAGGAAATGTTTTTATAATATAAAATTTGCCAATCTATATACAGCAAAAGCCGAACATTTTGTATGGGAAAATATAGTTGATTGACTGTTGGTTATTTTTAGAATGTCATACATTCAGTCATCGCCCATCGCCTGTGGAAAAAGTTTATTCCTGCTGCCGCCATTTTACTACATCTGCATAAATGACGTAGAAGACAAGCCCGTTTTCTTCTACGTCATTTGTATGCAGTCTTTTGTTTTATTAATTACCTTCCACTGCAGGACAATTTTCAACACTTTTCAATTTAATATTATGCCATATTATATATTTTTCAAATGTAGAGAAAGAAGAATGGATGTCTCTTTTGTACCTTTATATATATTTAGGTTATAGGCCCCTATATATATATATATATGTGTGCGCCTATATTAATCACCTTGGATCAAACTGGCACACTATAATCAATTGTGTTTCTGTACGAAATGCGTAGGTAAAGAAAGGCAATACGGATAGAACAACTTACCGGGCAGTCCTCACAAGTCGGCCCTTCCCACACCCCATCACACTGACACTGGCCGCTAGTACACATTCCGTGTCCGTTACACAACGTCTGAAAAACGTTATACCGCATGATGACAACATTTAAAAATGATTGGAACACTTTTAACATTATATAATAAGGCACGTGTGGCTGGCATTTTGAAGCGGATTAATTGAAAACGCAAAAGGTTGAATAAAATATAATATGTTTTTCATATGTTTATGGTAATGGCGTTTTGGAAACAATTTAGTTTCAGCACTTTTGTGTACCTTTGTCAATAACATACTGCATTACAAGAAGTCTATCAAGCAGAATTATGAAACCAGACATTACCCAGTCTCATAGGTATTGCGACAAGGCCTGCGTTGATCGTGAAAAAGCGCCCTCTAGTGGGAAATAGAGAAACCTCGAAGAACAGGAATTGAATGTGAAATCATGCGCTCAATTATAATACATATAGGTCGTTGCAAAAGCTTGTTGGCTTGCGATGTTTACCCCATGACTTCATTGTAATATTCTGCAATCTGTTTTCAGATTTTCTATCTCCACAGCTTGGCAAAGATTATATTCTAAGCATAAGGAGTCAGTAGGTTCTAACATTCAACTGCGAGAAACACACGAAATCCCCAATTTCTTTAGCAATGAGTCATATGGCAGTCTCAAAGTCACAATGCCGTTTAGATTGGGTAATGGCTGGTTTCATATTTCTGCTTGATAGATTTCTGGTATTATATAGGCCTATCTGCCTTGATCTGGAACGTTGGAATGACAGAGAAAAGGTGCTAACATGAAAGGTTTCGTACGAATTCTATATTGGGATAATACAGTCGAGTAAAGATCTTTCTGTCTATTAGCAAGAAGGCTAACATAGGGGTTTAGCAGCAGATGTCATCCAACAAAATGGCTGTTTATGTTCGAATCTTTGCGAAGAGAAGCGAACGGTACTTAAAACTCACCATGACCTAGAGGGAAAACCCGTGATGCTTAAACTTTGAAACAGTTTTAATGGATATTTAGAAGTGGGATAACATAATTATACAATTTCTGGATAACCACTTCTGGTTTTTCCTGATGTCGATACAGTCATGTGTATTGAACGTTGTCTTCTATCACAAAAAGCAGTTGTTTTCCAGAAATTGCATAATTATGTTTTATAAGGGTTTATTTGTTGATTTATGAAGTGTAGATTTTCTGACTGGATTTGTGTCACTACCAATGAAGCGTGATGGAGAGATTCGATGTTTCTCGGGTGATTCAGGGAATAAACCTATATAGGGTTAAAAGGTTGGAGGTTTAAGGTACACTTGAAGAGATTGATATTACAGCTGTTTCCAAATATCTTCAAAGATTTTTGAAACGTTTGGCAGACTTCGATCAGGGAACGAACCGCAGATATCAACCATTTAGGCGAAACTATGACATAAATCGTCACGCTCATAGACGGACCTTGCTTTATTTGCTCTTCACCTGATCGGTTGAGCCAGACTATGTACAGTGCCAAATGCTCACACAAGATGACCCATCCCCATGAGTACCAGATTGTGTGTTGACAACAGAACACTACGCGAAGTAAGAGTGAAGGATGCATATCTTTAAGCAAGAATTGATGAGTGATTAGATGGAATATTACATTGGCTGCGTTTCCCTCTTTGTCGATCCCCGGGTACGTTATATAACATGTGTTCCACCTCTTCCGTCAATCATCCGATATGTTGCATATAATCTCTGTCCCCAGCGTCTTCCATTTGTGCAGATTTATCCCATATCACTGATAGGCTGTCAGACTGCAGTTATTTACTCGATAAACCGTTTGTTTAAGTTTTGATTTTATAGACTTGACACATACTGATTTGTTTTTATTAAGGGCATATATGCATAGCAAGCACTTACCTCGTTCTGAGTTACACATGCCCCGACATCTGACTGGTTTACTTCACAAGACACGCCCACATAGTCTGACAAACACCGACATTGTCCACAAACACACTGACCTCGTGAAGGGCCTAACATAAACCAATAGATAAAAGCCAATATGAGTTGCAAAGAGTTTGTTTTTTTTATCAACTATGGGGAATCTGAAAAAAATTGTCTTTGGAAATCCTTAGAGTCCTTACAGTCTCAGAAATAAAGATAAAAATTCATTAGAACAGACGATGATTCTATATGAAACCATTACATCAACAACGATTGGTTGTTTTGGGTGAAAAGGGGGATACACTGGATGCAGTTGATGTAAAGGGACAAAAGGGGTTCCACACATGACCCCAAGGGTTCCACCAGAGCCAAAAGCTAAAGAACCTTAAACAGTTCTATTAGAACCAGTCCTCTTTGTGCGACTGTTTGAAGAACCCCACAGGAAAGACAGAATGTTCTGACTAGAATCTCATAAGGCCCAATGACATAGCGGAATGATTGAACTGATCGAGATGGTTCTAATAGTTAGTTACACAGTTTATATTTTCCACAGTTGAAAACAAACTATTCACGGTTAGTTCGTTGCAATGGTAACCATCTAAATGCCAATATTTTAATAGTTAACTAATTAGCTGCCTACTCTCTAAGAAATAATGGTTCTTTGGGGGTTCTTTAAAAGACGGATCCATCTGTATAGAACCATAAAGGCAAGAACAGTTCGTTAAAAAATATCGAATCCAACCATTACGACAAAAGCGGTTCTTTCATATAATAAGAAAAGGACAAATAGGCCTACTTGGGACAGATGCTGTTAGGGTTCCATACAGAACCATAAAGGGTTCCACCAGAGCCATGACTAAGGACTTTAAAGGGTTGCCGAGAGTGTACATATCGCTTTAAGCTAACTCTGTGATAATTAGAGTCTAGACAAGCCTAATTGGCAATCCTACATTTTAATCGAACGATTTTAGACCAACATGCTATTTGTGATTAGGTTCCCAATGTCTAGTTAGAGTTTCTCAATATCAGTTAATATTTTTAAAGAATACGTTAAACAACTATGCAACAACATTGAAAATAAAAGTTAAATTTGACAACACTTTGAACATATAGGCTTACTTACCGCCACATAACTCGCCATTGTACTGAGGACAAGACATATCGTCACATTCACAAAACTGGCCAGAATATTGGGCAACCTGTTCAATGACAGCATTCAGACATATTTACCAATACTGCCTAGTAGACCATGACTATATAGGCCAATTATCTATAGTATAGACATCATCTACACACGTGTATCGTATTTTACAGGGAAACTGAGGCATTGTTCATAAATATATGCCCATAACAAGATACGGATTTCACGGAACAGGAAACAAAGTTCGTCGCACCCTTTTACCTTTTTTCTGGGAATGAAAAAGGTTTAGCTCAACACAAGGGGAACCGTGGTCCTGCAGCGTCGACAGCCGTATTGCTGACACCCTATAAGGAACGTCAGCCAGACAGATCTTTTCGATTAGGCGACTCTTTTATACCGGGATATAGTGGATAGGCAATTATTTGGTAGTACAAGCTGATTTTTGTGTAGCAAGGGTTGGATGTTGTTGTAAAACGAATGTGATTCGCATGCGTGGCAAATGGTATTTGAAAGGCGATACCGCGAGGAAAATAAATCCAGCAGGTTGGTTTGGAAAAGTCTTTTGGATTTAAGAGGTGATGTGTGTTTTCAATTGGTGTTTCGCCAGGCACCATGAGAAACACGTATGCGTGTCAATCCAACAAAACGAGGTAACGGCGGATTTTGAGTTGAGAAACGGAAAGGAGTGAAGAAAAAAGTGGTGTACATCTCTTTTACGTAACGAAAGAAGCCAACAAGGAAGGTAGTGGGAAAAATAAAATATTGTCATTGGAATTAGCTTCATTTGAATGAACTTACTTGTACAGAACTTATGGGACGGTATTAGGAAATGACCTCTAGATGACCTTAAAGGAATCTGTGTTAATGGTATGGTTAACTTAAGAAGCGAAGCCAAACATTTAATAGGCCGTGTAATTTGCTATCAAAAAATGCTAATTTCGTATTTTTGCGATTTTTTTTACAATTCTTATCACTTTCCAAAGTTAGCTAGTCCATTAGGCCTACATTGTAAACATAATATGGGGCAGACATTTAAACAATGGCTGCTGGATGTGTGTGTTGCTTAACCACATTGTCGCGCATGTCTGGGTGAGTTACCATAATAAAAGACACAAGGCTACTTAACATATTGCTCAGTGCACATGACCCCTTGACCCCTTGTACAAAAAAGCAACCATACATTTCGCGCCCTTTTTCTGAAGAACCATTGGGTCGCTCATGGCGGCGTGGACAAATATGTTTGAAAGTACATGTATCAGCTTTTAAAGTTAATTTTGCTGTTGTATTTTGTATGGAAGTTTCGAATAAGTTAATCTCTGAATGAATGTTTTTCATGCACTTGTTATGTATTTGCACCATTGTAAAAAAGTTGTATATAGCGTTGATGTAGTCCGTAATTGGGTCAATGCCCGTTGACTATGTATGAAATAAATAAACAAATAAATGTGGCTCCAATCATCTCGGAGATGGATTTGCAAGGTTTCCTCAAGGTTTTCCTCAACGTTTTTTAAACATGGATCGCTGTGAAATGGTCAAACCTTGAACGCATGAGTGAAACACTCTTCAAAATGTCATTAAAACCCCATAGAAACCATCCATTATTCCGACAGCGACGGGCTTTTGTATGGGAGAAACCTCAATCAAATAAAAAATAATCTTCTTGGAATGCATTCTTTGGTTGTACTGAAAATTATGTTTTTTCTATAATGCCTATTTATTAATGAATACCACCCATTTAAAATAATGCTGTAAGCCACAATAATAACCCCCCAAAAATATGAATAACATCTAATTGACAGCCTAATTCATTTACTGATCACCAGTAAAAAATACTGTAGGATGAACAATTATTACATGAGATGCATCAATTGTGTTTCGGGCCCGCGACCATGGCTCAGTGGTAGCGAGTGCGCTTCCTGAATTGAACATGCTTCGATTTACCGTTCACGAGTTCAAGTCCCACTTTCAACCATCAGGTATATGAGCGAGTCACATGTTGTGGCTCTGGCAATCACTGGGGTGGTTTTTACGAGGTTTCTTCCCAGTTTTTGACTGCTATAAGTGTGTGTACAGTGTGAAGTGGACAATCTGTCGTCATATAAGTGAAATACCCTTGAGTACAACGTTAAACACCAATCAAACAAACACTTCACTTGTATGACAGAGATGTATTCAAACAATAATTGACACTTACAAAGCCATAAGTGCTTTGATAAATCTGGAAAGTTAATCCCCCCCATCCCCCCCCCCCCCCACCCTCAGTGCTAAGTAAAGCAGTTTCCTACCATACAAACTGCCCCTAGCCAAAGGGCAACAACTAAATTAAAGGTCAGAAAATGAAATTATCTTTATGATTCTTATGTCAAAAGATTTTTGAAGTAACAAAAATAAAAACATCTCACAAAATACTGCACTGAACCACAGGCTGTTGCTGGAGATTTCCAATGTGACACATGGATGTCAAGGCATTGTTTTGATCCTAGTTTCTGTAGCCATCAGGTGACTGACTGTTAACTTCTGAGTTGGATTGTGTTGCAAGCTGTAATATTATAGCGTTAGTATTGCTGAGATCTTGCTCTGCTGCAGACCATGATGATTAACTAAATTATACTATTTCACAATTGTTATCAGTTTGGCCAACAACAGTAAGTTATTCTAAAATAAGTGAAATTATCCATTTTTTTAAAACGTTTTTGCTGTCGGGCTAATGTCACTAGTCACAATGCACTGAATCTTTGTTATGTTAATCAAAATTAATTCGGGTTATAAAATAATAATAGCTCTTATTTTCTCAACTTTTCCAAATATCATATGCTTTATGAGACAATGCTTTTTTTTGTTTTGCAGGGGGCCAGGCTGACATTGAAATGAAACTGTAAATGTTAATAACATAATGTTACATTGAGGGGAAATGTGACAAAAGCCAGAAGAGTAAACGTTGTCAGACAGTTATAAAGTAAGTTGACTAATATTTAATATACACTCTCATTATAAATCTTCCTCATAAACTTTAATATATGTTTATTGGACATATCACATCAAAACAGTTATACAATATTTTATTGCATATTTAAAGTTTAACTTGAAAACATATTATGAATGAAATCTTTAAAAACTTAATTTATTTTATTCCAACCTTTTGGGACAAATTGATCAGATATATCCTGTGCATATGGGACACTACTAATTTTAGCTAGTGCTATTAGATACAAATGTATTTGGCTGTCTAGAGCGCTCTATTGACTAATTACAACAACGGGAAAGGTTGCATTGTATAGTTTAGGTAAAGAAATGTAATTTTAGTGATAAATAGTGTGCTGTTATAAGTAAAGTTTGGCGGCTAGCCGGACTGTAAGTGTCATGGAGCCACCAAAAAGGTTTACAGTTTCCTGCTGCCAGATTCCTATATCCTTCTGGTCCAAACATTTTATGAGTGAAATAAAATTGAGAAACTCAAAGCATGAATTGCAATCCGATAAAGTAGACTAAATTGGCAATGATAATCAACATTTATCATTCATATCATTCAAGTGATAATATCACTGGGAACGTTACAATATATTAAAGGCTCCTGAGTAAAATTTTCAAGGGTGTACTGTAGTGTGAGAATGCAATGTTTAACAAATAATTATGCATCTTTTGTAATTCTTGTTATTGTCCTTAATTTCAGAGCATTTGTTAAGCTCAACCTGGTGCTAGAGACCAAGTCAAAATCAAAGAAAAGTGGTGTAGCCAGCAATAAAGTGCTTACTCTCTTCAATGCATCCCAGCAGCTTGAATGGAATATGGACTAGTGGTGGCAAGTGACTTGTACATATACATGTAACACGAAGAACTCTACAGACTTGTATTGGTAGTATTACAAGCCTAGTAAGAACTCTGAAGAAAGATAGAGAATTCACATTAACTTTAATGCTTGGTTGCAACAGACTATCAACAGTGATTTTACAAGAAACATATGAAACAGGTGATGCACTCAATAATTGTGAAGTGCAAATTAAAACAACTGAACAATCAATGCTATTTAAATGAGAAAACAACCATTTTGTTATTGCATGACAGGCTTGGAATAATAAAAGACATCTGTGTTAAAGTAATTCACATCAAAACATAACATGATGATGATTATTAAAAAACATATTGAATAGGAGTACTTATATATTAGAATTTCCACTGACAAGCTTAACATAATAGAGTAAGGTGACTCAATATTTCGGTTTATTATCAAAGCATCATCAGGAGTCACTATTGATTACCAATATATTTTGAATAAATAGAGAAAAATTGGCTTGCATCAATTCATTAGCAGCCTGAATTTAACCATTTTATCTTATTTCATTATGCATTTCCATATCTTGTCTTGATTTAAATAAATCACACTGGCACAGGAAAGGCAATCAATTAAAAATCAACAAATCATCATGTTCAGTTGCTGAATCTTTTTTTTTAAGTGTTTTAAAATCTTTAATCAACAATTATAACTAGAAATATCTTGCCATTCTTTATGTTGTAATCACATTGGCTAGTTTCAGGTATTTGAAACCAGATACAAAGTTTTTTCTTTTAATTCTCCCCCACCACTTTACTGGTAGGGGGACTTACACATACCTTCAATCGCCTGTGCCAAACATGTTGTGAACATGAAAAGTTTTTAAAAAAATTCACTGACTAACTTCAAACTTGGAATGTGAATTTTGTCAAGATGACAGATTAGATTGCATTTCAAATTAATGGCAGGGATATGGCCACAATTACATATTTTTAATTTCGCCTATGCATTTTATGAACACAATTATGTTAAATCAAATTCACTGGTAGATGGCACTAATTAACTTGGAATGAAGCTTAAGCATGTCATGTTGGTGGATATGATTCAATTCCATCGATGTCATGGCAACAATATGTGTTGTGAACAGGATAACTTTAAACTAAATTCACCAATTAAGTTGAAACTTGGCATGTAGGCTCATCATTGAATTCTTTCAAATTCATACCATCACTATATTTAAGTGTTTTTTTTGTTGTTGGTGATATTGCATATATATATATCATGCCTTGTGAATACAATATCTTTAAAACAAATTCTTCAATAAATTTGAAACTTGGGTTGTAGCTTCTTCTTTTTCATGTCAAGTCTGCTGGGTAATTTGCATTCCTCCAAATTCCTGTGAGCAGTTGTGAAAAGATTTTTATTGGTTACCCCCCAAAAAATCTACTAAAACTATATGCATTTTAGTTTGAATAAAGTGTTGATATCATTGGTATCATGTTGTTGTGAAATTTCAATTCAATAGTCAAATCATAGAATCAGAGCTGTTTTTAATATATCTGGGGTGAAAACACTAGCATATATACAATAATTGTGTATTTACCTGTAAGCTGTTGGAAGACCAATGCTATATATTGATGGTCTTTGATGATGAAAGAAATCATTTTCAAAGCTCGAAGCACTCTATCATGTT
>JARFOD010135193.1:0-13497 GCA_031763545.1 Mopalia muscosa
TATTGCCTCTAATAAATTAATAAATCAATTATTCAAGTAGAGTAGACAGTTCTATGAAGCACAATTAAAGATAATAATTGCGGTTCATTTACTCATAAACGAGATTACATTAATTTTTCTCTCTTTTGGCTATTTTTCATGTCAAAAAGGATATAATATAATAAACAGTAATATTAGTTTAAGTGTAAACAGAGACACGCAATAGTAGTCAATACTTTTTTTTATTAATTTAAACAATGGAAATGTTGCATACACGATATATATATACTTACAACAAGATATGAGCAGAATATTGGAATGTAATCTTTTCCTAGTTTAAATACAAATAAAAGTTGTGTTGTTCATTCACTCATTATAAAATGTGCCTAACATAAGCGAAATCAAGCGAACGTGAGTAAACAGACTCTTCACAACAGACATGAAAACGTTATTCTGAGTTTGGAAAGCTTTTATCATCCTGTTAGGGTCAATTTGGTAACTCGAGTATGGTGGATTTTACATGCCTTATTGTTTGTAAAGCATTGACCGTTATTAAAAAAAATATTCCCCAAAGTACTTTAACAAATTTTTTTTTTGTCAATGATTTAAGAAACATTTTATTTTTGTGACGATTCGTGGTGAATGATGATTAAATATAGTCAGTGTTATAGACACAAACATACGCAAACGACCAGCACCATCAATCAAGAGAATGGATGCCGTTGTCAGAGAGTTTCCGGGAACACAATTCCACAGTATGACATATTTCCAAGACCTTCCCGGATAGATAACATTCAACAAAGAAAATCAATCATAAAATAAAAGGGACAAAATCGCGTGGGATTCCTGTGGAACCTTGCATGCACAATTCATTCTAAACATTATTCGCGGACCTAACTGCGGAGATTCCAACTCTAAAGTATCACCGAGCCATCTTGTCTGGTTTCCGATATTTCGGAAACCAGCTTTCAGCGCGCAGTGATACTCGTCGCATCAAATCCGAGGGTTGACTTCGTAATACTTTATAAACAACAACACGTGTTTCGCTTTATTTGTTATTATAAAATGTTACATTTTGAGCAAAAATATCTATACTTTGGTATCACCGAGCCATCTTTTCGTTGGTTATCCCCTGTTTTTCGGGATTTTTATTAAAAGCAGTTTGCGCAATACATTTGCCAAAATTTAGTTCACAATCAATTGTGGAAATGAAATTCTCAAAGATTTTCCAAATCAAAACCTTCCTAAATCCAAGAAAATAAAGATTTAAAAAACGTAGTTCCTTATTTCCGGGTTGAAGTCAAGCAGAGAAAAATCATGCAAGTCTTATATACTACCATCGACAAAGTGTGTCTTGGGTCAGCAGTTTAAAAAATGGTTGATGGGTTAATTAAATTGATGCATGATTGTTACGCGGTGCAGACGGTGTAGAAGAGGACACTGATGTAAACTCATGTTTTGAAATAGATTTGACGTTGAAAATGAAAGAATATGTAAATATTTCCACTGCAGCGATTGCTAGAATTATGAATCACAACAACCCTTCAGATATATATATGCTCAACACCATTGCCCCGAAGACGGCTGATAAACTGTCACATCATGAAGGCATGTCTCAACATTCTCGGCCATTTCCGTACGTTAAATAACCTCCGAGGTAACTGTACCGGTACGGAAAGTGTCGAAGGATGTTCCGACATGATCATGTAGGAACAGTCCGAAGCCGATATTTAACGGATAGTATATTCTGCAATAATGTCCTTATTTGTGGATAATACTTTTTTAGGTTTAACAAATGCTATAGTTTAGAAAATTCCGCAGGTTGAAACACATTCAGGCATCGAATCGCCAGTAGTAACTGCCGGCCACCTTGACCGCTCAACCACCCGACTCGGTCTTATTCTAAGCTCAGAAAATGTGTTATAACAAGTATAACCAAATGTGTATCATAGTGTCTTGTGAACCGACCCTGCGCGGGCTGTGAACGACATCAATGCATCACTCACAATTTCTATAGCAGAAGATAAACTCACTGGTACCACTTTGTCGGGTTTAATTTGGTTAAATTTGGACTTGACATTAGACTTTAGGTTATTTTACTTATATGATGGTAAGCTTTTTGAATTTGAATGGCAAACGTCTTTTTATTTTGGTTAAATTAGGACTCGATCCTCGGCTGGGTGTATAAACATAGAACTAGACTTAGTGTTTTCAAAATATTTTATACACGTACGCGCTTATGTTAAATATTTTAAGGAATAACGATTAAAAACTGTTTATTGATCTGTATAGGCGAGTATGTATTTAACGCGTCAATGCACCAGAACCAAAACCAAAGTAAAGACATTTTTACCTCCAAAGGCCACATTTTATAATAAAAGATAAAGCGAAACACGTGCTGTTGTTCCGTAGTCCTTCCACGGTGTGATGCGACAAGTATCACTGTGCGCTGAAAGCTGGTTCTCGAAATATTGGAAACCAGACAAGATGGCTCGGTGATACCTTAGAGTTGGAATCTCCGCAGGTAGGTCCGAGAATAACGTTTAGAATGCTGGAACCTCCTCATGGAAGGTCGAGGTAGGTCCGCAATTAACGTTTAGAATGAGATACACCCGTGTCATTTTGTTTTGCACTTCTTTTATTTGCTGGGAATTGGCATAAGGCGCCCCAAATATTGGCGGAAATTAATGCGCTATGGCCTGGCATATATCCTACGAGAAGTCTCTTTGTCTCGTACACTATAGAAACTCTCGCGAGAATACGATTGGTTAGAGATACTGTAATAAAAATTCTGGACTAGAGAGAGCGTTTCCGGAACTTCCGGACTTATTTTCAGGTCAACAGTTTTCAGGGCGTTTTGGATTTCTTCTGTACGGAAATATAGAGTGAGTTTGTATCTCAATCAAGTTTTGGTCTAATTCGGAATAAAACTAATTATAAATCTTCACTCAGTTATTAAATTGGGACGGAGGGACTTTTATACGGTTATTGTTTAACATATATCTAGACCTCTGGCTAAGGGCAATTTGTTTGAAGATTAGCAATACTGTTTTTACTTAGTACTAGCGGAAAAAATAACTTATATGAAACAATATGAAAACTCTTCACATCTTGGTTGTGCTAGTGTCAATTATCGTTGGAATACGCCTTACGTGAAATACCATTAAGCACGCCGTAAAATACTAATCAATCAATCAATCATGAGGCTGGAGAAGGTGTTTAATTTGTGTGCTGGAGCCCTCTAACACTCCCCTTTCTGGTTTGAGGGTTGAGGCCCATGCATCACATTAAGGCAGTGTCGACCCCCCCCCCCTTCCCCTCAGACAAATACATACGGACAAATTTAGGAAATATACTTCCTCCTACCTTAAAAATAAAATATTTGCACCTCCAAGAAATGTTAACACAAAAAAATATATAATGGATGCATCATTGGCAGCGCTGCTTTAAATACGAAATAAATTCGTGTGTAACAGAAATGTGAAATTATTGTGACGCAGTTAAGAAATTTGGGCAGTCCTCATTTTAGGTCAAACACATCTAATAGATACATTTGTAAACACACACAGTGGAGACGATGTCAATTCGTTCTTCTGCTGTTAAAGTGGGCTTAATTACACACACAGTGGAAAGAAATTCGATTTGGGAAATATAGAGCGACACACAGCTAATACATTTAAGGTAAAACTTGCCTTACACCTCTTTTTGATTGGGGTTTAGTGTCGCATTGAAAGGTATTTCGCTAATATGACGATGGACTGTTCACTTCACACTGTTCCTTGCCTTACTACTGAAAAAAAGCTGAAGGAAAACCTCTTAAAAACCCACTTCCGAATGCCGGAGCCATATCATGTGACTTACCCATAGTCGACAGACGGACATGATCCCGTGAAAGTACGACTAGTAAGCACACACGCTAACCACTAAGCCACGTCCAACAGCTCTAATCGTTCCAAATGTTTGGCTTAACTTTAATGGTCGTAGGCCGAGTACCTTTACTTTTGGCGACACAGGCTGCACAACAATCAGAGCTAGTATATACTAGAACTGAGGGCAGTTTTACCAAAATAAAGACAATATTGGATATAGTCACTGACTGAAATTGTCAAAATGTTCTTACCATAAAACGCATGGATGTTGCAGTTTTAGAAATGCTCCTCAACAAGACAGGCCGGACTTTTATACCCTGTAATTCGCATAAATCCCTTTTCTTTCATTAAATCTATGTTTATATTCCGTATTGCGAATGTACTAATGTCATTGATACATCCTGTTTATGATGAGATTGTCTTGATACTGTTTCCCCAGCAGTGTTTAATGATCCAGGACTGTTAACTACAAAATACCCGAGAAACAATACAGATTGGATTAAATTAGTTTTTGTTCTGTGTCTTGAAGCATTACAATATATATTACTAGACTCTACTATTGTGGTGATACCCATGGATTATGTTACATAGAAGTAGACATTCGCAGTGAAACTTGACACATAAAGCCGGTGAGACTGAGGATTTGTTATGGTAGACTATAGGGAAGGCTTCAGTTTATAACCATCAAGTACTTTCTTGCTTTTTAACGTAGACTGGGAACTTTGGGATAAACCCGCACCATTACTGTTTTACCCAGAAGTGACGAATAGCTCCCCCTTTACAGTAAGCCAAGTTGCATTCATATTTGAAAATGGGTTACGTAGGTCCACATAAAATTTAACAATTTTTTTCATTTAACAAGAGCTCAAGTGAGTCGCAATATACGTCCGAAATCTTGCCACATGGAATATTAAAATTGACTTTGAATAAAATCCACCGGGTGACAGCATGTCTAGACAAGAATACACCAAAACAAAATCCTACATGGCATCATTGACATGTGGAATATCTTAACTCTGTCTTGTCAAATGCAAAAGTCATACTAAGTTTGATTCGAATTCCACAAGAATTTTTCAAATTAACATACAGAACTGAAATTTTAACTTTAAACCTGTAGTCCGACATATGCAAATACTATTCCCTAGTGGCGTCTTGTCACATGGAACAATTGCATAAAGTTTGATTCGAATTCCACAAGAAGTTTTAAGTAAACACACAGAAACCAAATTGAGACTTTACCACCTGGTAGCTCTATTACACTGGCCAGAAACCTCCACTCAATAACTTCACATCAATACCAAATACTCCACCAAAACAAATTTATACGACCAGACCAGAACAAATAAAACAAGACAACGCACCATTTTTATTAAGAACTGTATTTGAGGATGACAAAACAGAAGTTTACAATATAGACAAATTGGCTTAAAACATCCATTATTTGCTTGCCTTTTGTCAGCCTCGAAAATTAGTTTGTTGCCTTGTTTTATTTATTATGGTTATTATTTGTTTTTGGTGGAGTATTTGGTATTGATGTGAAGTAATTGAGTGGAGGGGTCTATTCAGTGTAATATTGTAGTCTAAATAGGTCACATTTGGTGCATTTATCATAATTGATGGAGGGGTGATTGGGTAAAATGACTGATCATGTACCATAATTTTACACCATATTTATAGTTACACACAGTTGCTCTTCCCGTTCGGCAAACATTATCGCTAGACGCCGTTCAGTGACTTCTCTTAAGTGCTACGAGGAGCCCGGATGTAACTATGGGGAAAGTTCTGATTTTCAGGTAATGTACATTTTTACCATCTTTGTCAAGCAAGCATATTTTGAAAATTCACTTCAGTCAGGGTACTTGTGAAAATATATACAGAATGTGCTATTGTACAAGATAAATCTTGAGTTTAAAATAAAGATAATTTTCAACAGTAGTTCTATTAATTGTTTCTCATATTGTGTCAGAAGTTATCTTTCATTGCAAAAAGTGATCCCCACAAAAGTTCCAGCTGCTCTCTGAAATAATGGATGGACATGTATATTTATGCAATTTCGGCTGCTGACAAATCTTCATCTTTACGAGGTAAACGCAACATAAGATCTCTGATCATGCCTATCAATTTGACAATGAGCAGGACATAAAAAAATGAAATTGTTACAAAACTAGAATTAAAAAATACAACCTACTTAAACATAAGGCTATGAATGAGTGCTACCTGAAGAGACTCAAGATTTTAGAGATTGAACTGTAGAAGAACTTAGGACATCTATTCTGCATACTCAACATCAAGATTTTGAATATGGGTAAGACTTATAAGGGAGACTATATCCTTTACAGTCTATATGTTAGATAAGCATTGTTAGTAGAATAAACAAGAGATCCATGAATGGATCTTGGCGCCCACACTGTTAAGATAGTTTGAAGAGAAGGGTCTAAGAGGGGACAGATTCACGATTTGAGTTTCCGTCTTGTGCCTAAGCCAGTTTAGGTAGATTTGTGTTTACTAGGTATATTAAAAAGTTAGACAGACATTACATGGATCAAAACCAAAACCTGCAAAACAAAACCATGAAATGAAGCTATTTAAAAAGCATGAAAGTGATTGGAGAAGCGGTTCCTGAGATAAAGTGATAACAAGAAGTAGCAATATGCATAGAACTGCAGAAGACAGACAAATCGATAACAAAATAATGAATAAATGGATAATGTGTTGAATGAGATAAGTTGTCAATGAACTTGAATCTTTCCTACAAGTGATGAGTGCAACAAAAACAAAAAATTGGATGCTAGCAAAAGTCAGTTTATAGCTCTGGTTGTGTGATATTCCTATGGAAATTTCACCACAGCCGAAACTTGTGTCCTTAATTGTTAATTCGAAATATTTGTCGATCCCGACTTGGGGCAGTTGCTTGAAAGACTATTTGCCGCTTACGCTGGGTTAAGCCACTACTACCTGGTTGGAGATACACCTTCAACATGGCGTGGCGTTATTTAATAGCAGATTGAATTTAATAGCGCTTTTAGCTATCAGGCCCAGAAGTCGAATCTCACGAGGCGTGGCAGAATGCATGAGGCATGAGTCTTATTCAAAACACTGAAACGATATACGATATACATAACGCCATCGGTAAAACACAGAAAATTTGTTACGAAAACAAATATGTCTCTCGTCATTGATTCAAAATGTATATAATACAGGACAGAATTGGCGCTATAATCGTGAGTGGCTCCACCAGTATCAGCTTTTCATGAATGTATGTTTTCAGGATAACAAGATTTGCAGTTTTAGGTGGACTCTTAGAAAACTTTGGCTTTAATGGAACTCTTCAGTCATGGCTCTGTTGGAACCCTCTATGGTTCTGTAAGGAACCCTCACAGCAACTGTTCCAAGTATTTCTCCTTTCTTTTTTATGTCAAAGAATTTCTTATCCTTTGGGTCAATATGGATTCATCCGCATTTCTAAAGAACCATAAAAGAACCGTTATTCCTAACAGTGTAAAACGCTTCTACCGTCGATTATGTCCATAAAGCAACAGGAAGGTAAGCTTATGATTGTTCAGCTCTATGATCTGCGGTGTATCGCTTAACCTCCATTGTTGTTGCAGAGCTGCTTATAGAAGTCTATTTATTACAGACTAACACAGCCCCACCAGACATGCAGACTTCCGCGGCGCCAACAAAAATGCAGACATCCACAGCGCCAACAGAGATGCAGACATCCATAACGCCACTAGAAATGCAGACATCCACAGCGCCACGAGAAATGCTGACGTCCACAGCGCCACCAGGCATGCAGACATCCGCAGCGCCACCAGAAATGCAGACTTCCACAGCGCCACCAGAAATGCAGACATCCACAGGGCCACGAGAAATAAAAGGTAGATTTTGTTCTGGTCACTAACATGTGACACACTAAAGGATAGCCGGATTTCTGTACTATTTGCAAGACGCAGGTAAAATCGTCAGCACCATACATTTAGTTTTGTTTGTAGGGTTCTGACAAGTTGTTTTGTTTGTCTGTTTGATTGATTGGGAT
Organism: Mopalia muscosa; assembly: GCA_031763545.1. Lineage (NCBI taxonomy): Eukaryota > Metazoa > Mollusca > Polyplacophora > Chitonida > Mopaliidae > Mopalia > Mopalia muscosa. The sequence continues at coordinate 7,888 of JARFOD010135193.1, forward strand.
TTAACGTCATACTGAAGTGTATTTCACTTATATGACGACACATTATCCCATTCAAACTGCTCATTGTTTAAAAACAGTTGAAAACCAAGAGGAAACATTGTAAAAACCACCCCCCCCCCCCCCCCCGCGATTACCAGAGCCAAATCGTGTGACTCTCTCATACACCTGAGGGTCGACTGTCAACGAACGGTGCATCGCAGTAGGATTAGTAAGCCAACTCGCTATCAAATAAGTCACGGCTGCAAGACTTGATAAATTATATAGTGCACATAAACGAATTAAACAGATGGGTATTACACCATGTCCATTTCTTACGCAAAAGGAACATGACTGTAGCTAGTGTGGTCGCTCCTAGAACAATCCAAACAAGATAGGGTCACAAGGTTAATCTGTTGCGCATAGTGCATCGTTTAATCACATAGATCCGTTGTGAAGGTTTTATTTGTGGATTTGACACATTTTGTTCTGTGAATTCAAGAAGTCTGTTCGTAGTGGCGCATGGTGCCGCAATCAGTACTCCAGTACTACAGCCTTCTGTCTAGCACATTTAGAAAAAAGACTATATATTGTAAAACGCTATCTGTTCTGTTAAACTTACATCAAAAGCATGGCCTTGGCAGTATATAATCTAGGATATACTAAAACGATTGATTTATGCGTCTTTTTGAAAGTAATTGTTTACAGTATTATTTTGAAGATAACACTTCCTTAGTTTAACAAAATTCTAGTTCAGACGTAGAAGATCAGGCGAGTAATTGCTATAGGTCCTTAACATGCCTAACTGCAAGGCTTGTGGCTCGATTCTCAGACAGGTCGCAACGTGCAAAAGTTTCTAAACTGTTATACAAATATAGCGAATGTACTGTTATATTCAACTATAATAAGCACAAATTAATTTTTTTTTTGTTATTGGGTATTAACTTATTGACGTTTTTCGAAGGGTGTACGGGAATTTTAGGACCGTCTTGCAAACTTGCATGCCCAGGTGTATGAGCTTGCAGGACGGTCATAAAAGTCTGTATACCCTGAAAACGATGTTACTATCTGTTAAGTCACATTATTCGCGATTTTAATCACTTAGCAAACAGTTAAAGATTCGATTCTGCGTCAATACGATCTTTGTGTGTGTTCCGAGCCACCTTCCATAATGACCAGAGCTGCCATTACAATGCGGCTTTCAACCACATTGAAAATGTTTCTAACACTGCCAAAAGGGTTAGCACAGGGATGTTTCCCACAAATCCCACGCTTGTACAGTAGACATGATTTGAACCAAATTTGTGTCATCCAAATATCGATTTCTAAAATGAATTTGGTTAAATTTAGAAACAACATTTGAAGCAGAAGCTGCGATTTGTAATTTTTTAAAATTCCTACCGTTAAGTCTAGTGACCTAAGAAATCTCACAGTGTGTAGGGGTTGTACAAACCCACCCACCCCCAATGCAAACTGATATATCGGAACACAACGAATTTGGTTCACGGGTAATAATATTTGTTATTTTCCTCCAAGCCAAAGACTGCTGGGACCTTAAAATTGTACAAGGCGTCACCAAAAATGGCGTGTATGAAGTATTTACAGCAGATGGGGAGAAGAGGAATGTAACCTGTGACATGGAAACGGCGGGAGGAGGGTGGACAGTTTTTCAAAGGTACTTACTTCTTTAACGCTTATCATCATTGTAGAGACAACTTGTGAAAGATGCATTGACATTTGATGCCTCAGATTTAAATAATAATCTGCTCAAAAAAGGACATCGGTAGTTACCCAAAGATAAAGACAAATTCAATCGACTATCACCTTTGAATACTTGCAGTCACGCTACAGTAAAATAAATACTAAACACAAATTATCTTTTAAAACTGCAAAAATGGAATTTTATTTCGGACAAGTGTCAACATGGTCACTGCAATTTAGAGTTGTCAGTGTTTACAGCATTCAATGTTTAGACACACTAACATCTGGCCCTACGGCTGTACAAACTATTCAGTCAATGTCAGGTTATTTTTAGAGGACATAGGAATTATACTGTTCAAGATAACTCTAAGTACAGCAGTATCATAATTTTCGAGTCGACAATTATTTTATTTTGAACATCAATACTGAAGAAGCCACGTAAATGATTTGTTGTACATACAACATAATTCTCTTCAGAGTGTTCACCAAAAATATGTGCTCATAGATGAGCACAGTAGATTTTGACATATGTTAAAAAAACAAATTTAACTTGTGGCTTTCTCATCTATCATTTTTGAAACCGCATTTAAAGCCACATATTTCTTGCTACAAATATAGCCTGATTCCGGAACGGAATTATGTCCAAATAAGTATGATGCCCAAGTCCGGGTTTATGAGAAAATAAAATAATAAATTTAACCAGTAAACAATTCATTGGATAGATAAGGACATGTCGACACGAGATTCACTGAAACTGAGGACAACTGGACGCAGTCGACGTGGTCGTCGCTAACATGTCCACATTTTGCAATACGCTTGCGATTCACTGCAACTGAACATCACAGAACGGGCTACGAGCAGGTCGACTGTGTTCAAGTTCAACTGGGAATAAGTGCGCATGCTCATTTTTTCGCATGGTTAATGCTTATCATGTGACGCAGTGAGAAAAATACCATATTTACACAAATTCAATGTTGTTTTTTCAACAAAGCCTTACAAGTGTCCCTTTTTAAACAATATTTGCTTGCCCTACAAAACACGCAAATGTTCCTCGGTCAAAGCTCGGTTATTTGCTTCTTCATTCGATTCAAGATGAGCATTTTAGTGGTCATGTGATTCATCAGGTGATGTGTTTTGTTTTGATCGATCGTAGTCTCGCTAACCCAGTCTTCTCGCGTGAACTTCGACCACGGCTAGATAGTCTGGTAACAGAGCATACTAAATGTTGCATTAAGAAAATGTCCGGTTATTGTATAGTTAGTTTTCTAATATGCTAATTTTAATATATATTTCAAACATTACATTGAACCTTAAACCTTTGTATTTATTTACAAATAAATTAATTTGAGGCTTTGGGTGAGATTGAATGTTTAAAAATATATTTAAAAATTATCCTATCAGAAAACCAACTGTACGATACCACGACCACATGAGGCCCATTTTTTTTTTGCAGCGTTTAGTATGCTCTGTTACCAGACTATCTAGCCGCATCGAAGTTCTCGCGAGAAGTCTGGTTTAGCGAGACCAGATCGATCGCAGCCAGTTGCAGAAAAGTAGAACATGCTCAAATCTCTTGCGATCAACTGCAACTAGTTGTACCCAGTCGCAAGAGCGAACATATCGACTGAAATCGGGTGAATTCAGTTGCAGCCAGTTGCAGTGAGATGCTAGTAGCTGAGTTGAGATGATTTGGATCGCAATGTCGACATCTTCTTATCTTAAGCTGTTCCTGATATAGTATTTCGTTATATAACAGACGGGGCGATGCGAGTGTATCGTTTAACAGGAGCTACGCAGAATACAGCTCTGGATTCGGGAATGGTTCAGGAGAATTTTGGATGGGTAAATATAATTTAAATGTGAACCATCGTCAAATAATAATGATGGGAGACACAAGAGAAAGTTATTTTTAAAGGTGTATTTATTAGTTTAACGGTTGAATCAACTTAACAATATTATCGATGTATATAGACCATAACAATAACGCCATCTTTATGTATTTATGTTTAAGCTTTAATAGTTCGTGGTTACAGTACATGAATATCCACTACTCCGGCACTGGTTTTTGCTACAATTCATCTCAAGATATATATTTTAGTAATTTGACCTCACGTTTTAGGTTTTTAAACTCGAACACATTATTGAAATAAAAAAACTAATAAAAACAAGAAAAACAATTCAAGACCTGTTTTGGTTGAAATAATGTTGAAAATTGAAGTAAAAAATACTTAGTTACAATTGGAAAAAGAGCTGCTCCAAAAAATAAATATTTCGTCCTGGTTTTAGAACTAAATGATTTATATACGTTGTTTTAAAATACCATTCGATGCCTTTTTGTTTCCGTCCAGTTCTGCCACCATGAGCTGTGTTTTAGGTAATGCTTTTTCTGGTCCTTGCGTGTTAAGTCTTTTCACTTCGGCCACGGTAACCTGTGTTTTAGGAAATAATGTTATCTACGAGATTACACACGACATTCAGCAGAAGTTAAGGGTGGATATATGTGATTTCTCCGGAGAAACACGATGGGCAGAGTATGACAGATTCTCAGTTGGTCCGGCATCAGACAAATACTGCTTGAGGGTCACGGGTTACAAAGGAACAGCTGGGGATTCGCTAACACCTAAAAGTGAAGCTATGTGAGTGAATGTGCGGTATACTCCTAAAGAATTCTGTGAAAGCTGTTTGTTTGTTTGTTTGTTTGATTTGGTTGGCGCATGCAGCCTGTGAGAGCTGTTGGGTAATGGTGCTCATTTGTACGACTGCGTCTTCTAAATAGTCATAATGTCATGTCGAAACCTATGAAAAAAAATAGTTCACACCCTACCCATATTTGAGAAAATATACTTATTATGTTAAAAAACAGGTACATTAAACGACAAAATTTTATAAAATGTTACAGTGTATTTCTATCACAGTGTTATGAAACCAAGGGGGGATTAAGGTGGGTCATTCTTCATAAGTAAGGCGGGGGAGAGGGGGTGGGGATAGGGAACGGTCGGAGGGAGGAGGCAAATTGGTTTAGGATGAACAGTCTCTCACCAGATAAGTTAGCTTCACCAGACATTTTCGGGTTATAAACTATTCATTTTTCTTGTTCGGGTATAATTTAAAAAAAAAAAAGAAAAAAAAAAGCAAAACAAGCATAAATAAATATCAATGTCTTCGCCTGGAATATGTTTACAAATGACTACAGATGTCCACATTCTCAGGCTTGGTGACCCTCTTTTTCCTTTTTTGTAACTTTATGAAGTTTTGATGATTTAAACTTTAAATGGCTCCCAAAATAGAATGGTTAAAAGTTGCAACCTTCCGAAATGTGTGACATACGAAATATCAGAGCGACTTTGTTCAAAGCAAAACACGCCACACTAAACTAAAACGAATACATATTTATAGATGGGTATTAATGATATTTTTATCCTCAGGACAAATCAAGACTGGTACTGAAATTTGAACGATAATTTTTACGTCAGAGTACATCACCTGTACATTCAGCTGATATCTGTATTAAAACTAGATTTTATTTTTGTCAGAAATCCTAAAAACCATAACGGATCACGGTTTTCAACTCATGACGCCGACTACGATCGATCTGACAAACAATGCGCTGTATTATTTTCAAGCGGCTGGTGGTTCCACGACTGCTTCACTGCAAACCTCAACGGCTTGTACGCGGCGTACTCTTCTTACTCAGTAAGTTGTGTGGGTCTTTTTTTTTGTCCGTCCGACAATCTATACGATAGTTGCTGTAGGATATCAACGACTCGTTATGGGCGGAAAAAGCTTCTGTTAATGGCAGATTTTCGTAAATTGCATTTAAGTCAAGCTGAATATCGAATTAGACAATAAACGGAGTTGAAGATTAACAGTATTTTCGTTATTTTGGAATAACACTTTCTTAGTTAGAACATATACCTGTTCAGAAAATTTTGT
>JARFOD010135204.1:0-13497 GCA_031763545.1 Mopalia muscosa
AGGGTTGTTTACTGAATTGTTCTGTTTATTTTCAAATTTTGTCAATAGTTTTTTTTTGTTTTTGTTTTTTTTTTGTATGCCAACAAATAATATCCACTGTATTACAGATATTGACATCACAGTATTTTTAATACATAAGAGTATTGGGCATAATTATATGTTTAATGGCGCACATCATTCGATCGAATGGAGCCACCAAAAATCAATCAACCAACCAACCCTCGTGTCCGTATAACTCCGGGGATTCTGTAAATCAATACTAATCTTACACACATTCTTTTCATGGCTAGACTAAATTAAATTATAGTAGACCCTTTTAACAAAAGCCTAGCCAAAAATAGACTTTTGCGAAACATAGGGGGTGTTGTACCATATCCCTTCTGGCAAAGACTATAGCTGAAACTCCAGTCAGCTCCTTCTCGCATGGCAGATCAATCGAGTTTAATACAAAAAAGTAGTACCTCAAAGGAATGACACGATTGGATACACTATTGTATTTACCATCAACCATTGAACCACTTCCAGGTATAAGTTAGACCATGAGGTTAAAATTATTTGTCCTGCCAAATTGAAGGCTAACCATATTTTATAGGCGTTTGTTTTAAAAGGATGGTTGGTAAATGTTAGCTAGCTTACCAAGGTATGTTGGTGTCCGCAATAGGTCAAATGAAATTAAACGAGGAACTCAATTTAAATGAATGCCGTAAAAGACACAATAGCTGTGCTTTGGCAGTATACCACTTATGTGTATCAATCAACAAAGTCAGTCGTGGTAGATTTTGAAAAAAAGCTCACAAAAAAGACCCAGAATTGTTTCATGAAATAATCATGGACATTGTAACTCTGAATATATCTGATTTTGGTATCTACCCCGGATAGCCTAAATACAAGTGTACACTTGAGACAGAAATGAAAGTTAACTTGATGAAGTGTATTACACACAGGAGCAATGGTTGATATAGGCCTACTTGTGATTTATTACGTTTTTGTGATGTAGGATAGACTTTTAATAGTAGCAAGAATAGGCCCCTTAACCTACGAATATAATATACACGAATAGCAGGATTTGTGTTAATTGACAATGATCTCTCGCGAAATAATGTTTTCATCTAACAGAAATCAGGCCTCGTTTTAAGACTTGATATCTTGGGTATCGCGCAAATTGAGCAATATAGATAAGATTCGTCTGGTCAGAGTTCGGTATCACGTATAGGGCACATTGTCGCACCTGGATAAAGCCACTGTTAACCAGCAATAATTTTTCAGTTGACAGTCGTTTCGTCTTTAAAGGGTCGGTATAGCCGTGTGTAATTCTCTGGGCATCCGTGTATTAAAATCAGGAATTATATCACATGGGCAGAAATAGGGGAGATAATTGACCCAGTTCTAAAAGCGGGAGATGACCTGTGTATCTTAGTCCAGAGAAGCTATGTGGATTATTGAAGCGGTGGCACTATCAAATGAATTAAGGTCCAAGTCCGGTGAACCGAAAATTACATATATTGTTAATAACGAACTGTCTCATGGACAATGGATGGATTCCAAACTGTCTTTGCATTTGTTAACGTCAGTTGCCTGACAGATATACGAGGTTTTGATTAAAATAGTTGGTGTTATAATCAGCAGGTTGTGGTATAAATGATCTTAAAATCTACCTATCTTGGGTAACAAATATGCTGCAGAACAAAATGTGATAAAAATGTCCTATTTACTACCAAAGCAGTAGAGTTTACGTCACTTGGACGCACATTATTACAAAACCAACTGTGATTTGACATCAGGAAAAAATTGGTTTACAGATAGACCCTACATAGGGCCTTCACTCTGTTATTCACAGTGGACGAGTGTTCGAAGGCATCTTCATTCCCAACCAAGCCCGTGGATGGAGACTTTTATATTTTACATGTTTTGTCTCATTTAGTTTTGCCAAAAACCAGATTCATGAAAAATTTGTGTATGCAAAATGCACTTCAGTAGGATTTCAAACCTCGCGGAAGTGTTATGGCTATAAATCAAGTGTTTATGTCCAGCAATCACAAACTAATGTTTACTTTTTAACACATGACAAATTTCATACGATTAAAAAGGCTTGTTAGAAAAAACAATTAAATGAATATTTCAAACTATAACAGATTTTTTAGCAGGCCAACTCACGAGAGTTTACAGGTGCCTGGAAGAAAATATCTTTTAAAAAAATTGACCAATTATCTATATTCCATTTCTGACAACAGGCAAACTAGAAGGCATATTCAGAAACGAATTACCTAATGTGAAAGACATCTAGTCTCCTCTGTGTAAGCCATACAGTCCTGCTAAATGTTCAAATGACCAACTTATGTAAGCTTAATCATTCTTCCCAGTATATAGTTATGCTGGACAAAAGAGTCTGATAGAGACGTATGTAAATGTCCCTCTGGCTGATGTTATGTCCTGCCCAAGTCATCATTCTTTATGTGCTTTATGGTGTAATACCAATCTTAGAATCAATTCTGTCAACGTTTGACTATATCTGAATATTGAAATGAGTTCTTATTCAGTTCTTATGAGTACATACTTATTATGACCTCACAAGTTGTTTTAGATCATTTGCTTGGCAATGATTTTTGTTAATAAACAAATATCTTTGTAACTAATTTGCCAAGATTTTTGTGTAAATCCTGGAAAGCATTAACAGAAGGGTACACTTGATAGGTCTGGAGGTCCAACCAATGACCCTGTATTACACATATGAGCAATGTGAGATCCTTGACATTTATTCCTTTTCTCGGATGTAAGATAGACTTTCATTATTAGACTGATTAGGCCCCTAAAGTCACCAATATAATATAGACGACTAACAGGGTTTGTGTTAATTAACCCGACAATGCTCTGTCCTGCAATAATGACTTTATCTTGGAGCAAGCTGGTCTCAATGGTAATACTATGTATTTAGGGTATAGCGTTAATGGGAAAACTGAAACTAAGATTCGTCTGGCCAGAGTTCGGTATCTGGCATTGGGTTAAAATTTATAACTCTTTGTGCATCAGTTTGTTAAATCATCAATAATGTGACAAGGACAGAAATAGAGTATATTGACCCAGTACTGATAATGTATTACGGCTTGTTTATATCACAGGCTAAACATTGAGAAGCTGTGTGGATTATTGAAGAGGTGGCGGTGCCAAACGAATTAAGGTCCCTGCCTGGTGAACCAGAAATTACATTAATAGTTATCAACGAACTGTCTCGGGGACAATGAATGGATTCCAAACAATTTTTGCATTTCTAGATGCCGGTTACCTGACGGGGATATGACTTTACTTGAAAAACCTTCCGTGAATTGTTCTGAAAGAAAAGCTTGAAGGCCATTTCATTTACTATCAAACCAATAACATTTTCAAAACACACAAAAATATGCAATTAAAGATAATTCAATAACTTAAAATTCCTAATGGAGGTGCGTAGGATGCAGATAGTTTGTGCTTAAAACTGACATACTTTACGAGTCTATCATTTCAATTTATAAACAGTAAGTAAAAGCTTGTTATACGATAATTCGGCATCTCCCCTTTAATTCCACTCTAACTGAATGTTAACCTTGGAACAATACAACTGATTTTGTATGACCAGAGAGAGCTACCAACACACAACACTAATATACTGTCAAGGTACAAGTTAGATAGCAGTCACGTGATCTAGTTCAATGACGTCTTAAGGAACCTTTAAAATTATAATTTTTGCATGAAGTCATTAGATCTAATGATTGTATAGCAACAGTGTTTAGATTGGCCTGTTCGAAGCTATCTTTAAAAAAATATATTTGATCAGCTTTATTTGACAAGAAAGCATTGAGAATAACTCACCCTATGAAGATTGTTTAAGGGACAACGTAACTTTACTATATTGACCACGTGAAATACACAACGTGAACTGACTGTATGTGCTGGCCATTCACAACACACTGTATGTCAGTTGTCATTCTAAATCGTGTTTTAACATAATTAGTGGTCTCCTGTGTTTCATCTGTGACAAACGGCAGACTGGAAGACGGATTTAGGAACGACTTACATAATTGTGAAAGACATGTGGTCACCTCTGTGTAAGTCATATCAATTGTTCAAACAGTCGACAAACGTGAGGTAAATTAAACTCCTCGTATTTATGCTGAACCGATGCGTCCAGTAGAGTAAGCTGCTGGATGGATTTAATTTTGTTATATATCCTGGTGTCCGTATAGGTCCGGTGGTGCTGTTAATCAATGTTATAAACATCGAGAGACCGGATCAAATATTATTCTGAAAACAAAAACCACCAACCTTAGTGTATTAGACAAGTCGATACAGTATATTCTCCTTTCAAAATCATTCGACAATATTAATTATCTGTTTCATAATGGGTTAAAATGTATTGGATGATATAAGAGTCAAGTACAGAATGTAAAATACAGTAAAACATACAACACCAGAACGGTATGAAAACAAGACCATCCTCCACAAAAACATGCCAAACATGTCGGAAAACGATATATACCATTCCTCAGATAAAGCCCCCTAAAAATTAATTTCAGGTATAATAGAAGTCAAAATGTTCAACCCAAAAATCTAATATTCAGTGTGCGCAGACGATTACAGAACAAAATAAATCTGCATTCCAATCATGCAACAGTTTATAAATGCATCAGCCTAAAGAAATGACAATTAACCAATCCTCACAGAAACTGGAGAATTGCATGTTAAAATATAAACTTGAAACAAAATAGATTTAAGTTCATTGACTAATAACTAAAATGGTAAGTATAGCTATTCATGCAGATATCTAGGTCGACATGCAGCGTAACAATCAATCTCCGTGGAGAAAAGAAGATAAATTTTGAATAGGAAATTATTAAACTTAAATTATATTACGTAGATATACCAAAGTCGTCAATTTGGAAACAAAAAACAGTCGCCTTTAGATACCATATGCATAATAAAGTGTAACAATCTTTCATTCAATTAATTATCACATGCCCGACACCTACCAAAGAATAAGGTCATGACGAATCAATTCGAAACAATATAAATTGAACAAGCTATTTAATCCAATTTCAAGTGACCAAGCCTATGCTTATACTCTGTGCATAACACGCAGCAGGACTCTTAGACAGTTCTAAAAACTTGAGTTCAACATAAAAAGAAATTTGTCATTTATTAATTAATTAAAATGTCCAAATTTGATTATTCTGTCGCCACCTGACACTATAGATCAATCTAAATAATTGCACGGCGTTAAGACTCTGCTGATTGCTTTCTGTTATGAATTTGTAGAGGAAAAAACTGTTAATTATTTTCTTTGTTAGTTTGTCTCTGATTTGAATCACTTGAATTCGTTCTGAAGGCTTGTGAATTATGTAGCTATGATTCTTCTTACAATGCAATCAAAGTCTCAGATTTATATTCCATAGCAGATTATTATCAAGTAGAAAGCTTGGATACATAAGTCAAGATATTATACGATTAAAAAGGCTTGTTAGAAAAATCAATTAGATGAATGTTTCAAACTATAACAGATTTCATTCAATTGATAGGTATTTAGCGGACACTATCACGAAAATTGTTATATTTCTTGTTCTTCTTTTAGCAGATCAACCCACAAGAGTTTACAGGTGTCTAGAAAAAAATTCCTTTTAAAAAAATGACCAATTACCTGTGTTCCATTTCTGACAACAGGCAAACTAGAAGGCATATTCAGAAACGAATTATGTAAGTGTAAAAGACATCTAGTCCCCTCTGTGTAAGTCATACAGTGATTCTAAATGTTCAAATGACCGACTTATGTAATCTGAATCATTCTTCCCGTATTTATGCTGGACAAAAGAGTCTAATAGAGCAGTATGTAAATGTCCCTCTGACTGATGTTACATCCTGCTCAAGTCATCAATCGTTCTGTTCTTTATGGTCAAACACCAATCTTAGAATCTATTCTATTTATGTTTGACTATAACTGAATATTGAAATGAGTTCTTATTCACTAAACGGCTTTTTTTTTACATACTTATTACCTTACAAGTTGTTTAAGATCGTTTGCTCGGCAACGATTTTTTAATGAACAAATATCTTTGTAGCTAATTTGCCAAGATTAGTATTTTTCGATTTAATTCTTCATTTATTTACATTGTATTGGAGGAACATATTTCCAAGAAAGCTTACTACTTCCTCTGACTTAGCTAAAGTGGGTATGTATTTGATTTTTGTGTAAATTCTGGAAAGCATTAACAGAAGGGTGCCCTTGATAGGACTGAAGGTTAAACCAATGACCCTGTATTACACATATGAGCAATAGTGAGACCCTTGTCATTTATTACGTTTTTCGGATGTAAGATAGACTTTCATTAGTAGATTGATTAGGCCCCTCAAGCCACGAATAGAATAAACATGATTTCTGGGCAGGGTTTCTGTTAATTGACCAGACAATGCTCTGTCCGGCAATACAGACTTCATCTTGGAGCAAGCTGGTCTCAATGTTAATACAATGTATCTAGGCTGTAGCGTAAATGGGAAAATGTAACTAGGATTCGTCGGGCCAGAGTTCGCTATTAGGTAGGGGACATATTATCACACCTATATGTAGTGACTGTATACCAGCCACGAATTTCTGTTGAGATTAACAGTTGTTTCGTTTTACTGGGTCCATATAAAAATATATAACTCTTTGTGCATCAGTTTGTTAAATGATCAATAATGTGACAATGGCAGAAATAGGGGATATTGACCCAGTACTGATAGTGTATTACGGCTTGTTTATATCCCAGGCTCAATCCCGAGAAGCTATGTGGATTATTGAAGAGGTGGCACTGTCATTCGAATTAGGGCCCAAGTCTGGTGAACCGGAAATGACATTTATAGTTATCAACGAACTGTCTCAGGGACAATGGATGGATTCCAAACAATGTTTGCATTTCTAGACGCCGGTTAGCTGACAGGGATACGAGTTTACCTAAAAAACCTTCTGTGAATTGTTCTGAAAGAAAAGCTAGAAGGATATTTCATTGACTATCAAACCAATAACACTCTCAAAACACACAAACATATGTAATGAAAGGCAATTCAATAACTTAAAATTCCTAAAAGAGGTGCGTAGGAAGCAGATATTTTGTGCTTAAAACTGACATGCTTTACAATTCTATCGTTTTAATTTATAAGCAGTAAGTGGAAGCCTGTTATACGACAATTCGGCATCTCCCGTTTAATTCCACTCCAATTGAATGCTAACCTTGGAACAATACAACTGATTTCGTATCACCAGAGAGAGCTACCAACACACAACACTAATATACTGTCAAGGTACAAGTTAGATAGCAGTCACGTGATCTAGTTCAATGACGTCTTAAGGAACCTTTATAATTATAATTTTCGCATGAAGTCATGAAATCCAACGATTGTATAGCAACAGTGTTTAGATTGACCAGTTCGAAGATATCTTTAAAAAAATATATTTTATGAGCTTTATATGACAAGGAAGCATTGAGAATAAATAACTCATCGCATCAAAATTGTTTTACTGACAGCGTAACTTTACTATATTGACCGTGTGAAATACACAACGCGAACTGACTGTATATGTACTGGCCATTCACAACACATTGTATGTCAGTTGTCATTTTAAACCGTGTTTTAATCAAATTAGGGGTCTCCTGTGTTTCATATGTGACAAAAGGCAGACTGGAAGGCGGGTTTAGGAACGACTTACATAATTGTGCAAGACATGTCGTCACCTCTGTGTTAGTCATATCAATTGTTCAAACGATCGACAACGTGATCTGAATTAAATTCCTCGTATTTATGCTGAACAGATGCGTACAATAGAGTAAGATGCTAGATGGATTTAATGCCGTTATATACCCTGGTGTCCGTATAACTCCGGTGGTGGTGTGAATCAATGTTATAAACATCGAGGGACTGGATCAAATATTATTCTGAAAAGAAAAACCACCAACCTTTGTGTATTAGACAAGTCGACACAGTACATTGTTCTTTCAAAATCATTCGACAATATTAATTATCTGTTTCATAATGGGTTATATGTAATGGGTGATATAAGCGTCCAGTACATAATGTAAAATACAGTAAAGCATACAACACCGGAACGGTACGAAAACAAGACCATCCTCCACAAAAACGGCATGCCATATATGTCGGAAAACGATATATACCAGTTCTCAGATAAAACCTCAAATAAATTAATTTCAGGTATAATATACGTCAAAATGTTCAACCCAAAAATCTAATACTCAGTGTGCGCAGGCGAATACAAAACAAAATACATCTGTTTTCCAATCATGCAACAGTTCATATCGAATCAATTCGAAACAATATAGATTGAACACGATATTTAATCCAATTCCAAGTGACCAAGCCTATGCTTATACTCTGTGCATTACGCGTAGCAGGACTCTTAGACAGTTCTAAAAACTTGAGTTCAACTTAAAAAGAAATTTGTCATTTATTAATTAATTAAAGTGTCCAAATTTGATTATTCTTTCGCCACCTGACACTATAGATCAATCTCCATAATTGCACGGCATTAAGACTCTGTTCGTTGCTTTCTGTCATGGATTTGTAGAGGGAAAAAACTGTTAATTATTTTCTTTGTTAGTTCGTCTCTGAATTGAATCACTTAAATTCATTCTGAAGGCATGTGAATTGTATAACTGTGATTCTTCTCACAATGCAATCAAGGTATCAGATTTATGTTCCATAACAGATTATTATCAAGTAGAAAGCTTGGATACTTGTTTGACACAATCGGGGAATATACGTAACATTCCGACAAAAGTCAAGATATAAACCGTTTTAAATCAGAATAAATTATTCTCAAAATAAGTATGAACCGATAAATGTAACGATTTCTAGAATCCCGCTCTGGCACCAATTTGTTACGAAGTATCGTTTTAGACCTTAAGCAGTGTGGAAACGTGGACAATACCTCGCAACTGTAAGGTTTGAGATCTCCTGTTTCATTCAGTTTGTTATGAATGTTAGCCATTTATCTTGCAACTTATTGTGAATCACTATAGAGAGAAACACCCAAAACCAGGATAACGAGTAAATCACAAGACGTTCCTTCGAAAATCACGGTAGTTTCCCGCCGTAATATGGCAATTAACTGTCTGAAGTGCAGGGATAATATGTGATCATAAAATGAAATACGACATATAAATTAGAAGAAAAAAAATTTCTTAACAATTGATAAGCATTTTTATCAAACGGATATAAATCCTCTTTACACTTAGTCTGTGAACTCGTGTGTGTAGCGGACCGGGGTAAGCAATAGGCAAATGATTTTATTTGTGGAACTAAATTGAACAAAATGCCTCCAAACAAACAAAAACTGTGTTCGGTAGTATTTTAGTTGCGTGCATCATTCATTACTGGTGGTAGACTTTGAAAAGTCTCCTTCTTCAGAATATGTAAAGAGTATTTCGCAAATTGAAAAAGGGGTTGGTGGATGTGTATCAGTTCGTTAAATCATTAATTATAAGACAAGGACAGAAATAGGGGATATACACCCAGGAATGGCAGTGTATTACGGCTTGTGTATATCCCAGGCTGAACCCAGAGAAGCTGTGGACATTATCAAACGAATTAAGGTCCAAATTTGGTGAACCGGAAATTACATTTATAGTTACCAACGAACTGTCCAATGAACATTGGATGACTCCTATCTTTGAATTTATTAACTGCAGTTGTTATAATCAGTCGGTTTAATCTGTGGAATACATGTTTTTAAAATCACTCCCTGTGTAGCAAATAAAAACAAAATGAAAACGAGATATTTGATAGATTGCAAAAAGGCCAATGGGTAGCGCCTTAACTTTTTAAAGTGGTTTTGACATTTTTGTTTTGCCAAAACCCAGAATCACACATTAGTTGAGTAAGCAAGTATACTTTTCATTAGGTATTCAAACCTTGCAAACTGTAGATACTTAGGTTTTAAAAATGTATCAAACTGTAGCAGAGTTCAGTGAATGGTTATGTATTTAGAAGACACTATCACGCTTGTAGATCAAGTTTACTGGTGGATAGAAAGCTCAATGGATGTTCGTTAGCCAAACAAATTTATAGGGTCTCAGATCAGCTGAAACGTTCTCTGTTTATTGGCAGTGTCCTATTTGATTTGGTTAATTCGTTGGCAACTGGTCTACTTAAATCTCCGCCTTCAAGGCAGACTTATTGGCTGAATTAAAGCCTTCTCTTTGGATATTTCTTTGAAGCCAATCCCTGAAAGAGGAAAGCCGATTGTTTGTACTTCTGTGGTTTGAACAGGCCATGTTTATACCAAGTACTATTAAGAAGCAGTGGAAGCTTTACCCAAAAGGATAGTAAAATATTTATGCGTGTATTTATTTTTTTAGCGATCAACAGGTGAGAGTTAACATGTGTCCTTCTCCGGACGGTCTTAAACCAATAGCTAGAAGGGGATTTCATTTAATATTAGACAAATAGCATTTTAAATACATCATAAAGTAAGCGACTGAAGGTAAGTAAATAAACTTTAAAATGTATATTGATGTGCGTAGCAAGCAAATGCTTTGTGGTTGACACATATTTTTTTTTTTTTTTAAGGAGTAAATGGATGCGTGTTATATAGTATGTTAACAACTGTGACATCTAACATTTCCAGTTCAATTCCATTTGAATGGAATATTAACCTTTGACACTCTAAATAATTGCGTACCACCACAACGATCAACCAGTGCACAAGACCAGATATAAATTTGACTCTAGAAATAATTTAATAATTATCAGCGTACAAAATTTAGATAGTACTCACATGATCTCAACCAGTTGTTGTCAGAGGATGGCAAACTAATGATAATAATTTTTTAAATATCGCCGGATCATAAATTTAGTATAATAAATCTTCTTGCGCCATTGAAATCGTGTCCCGATGTAAACTGTAACTTTAATCCTTTAGAAAACTATACCAACAAAGGAACAAAAAAATGTTTTGATTGGTATATACAAAAGTATTTTCAAGGACATTATAACTTTACTGTGGTTACTAGGTGACATACACAAATGTAGATGACGCTCTATATACAGACCCTTCCCCACACACACAAATTCCCAGTTTCCATTGTTCTGTATCATTTACTTTTTAAAATTACCAATCCACTGTGTTTTGTCTGTGACAACAGGCAGTCTTAAAGACGACTTATTTTCAAATGGATATCAGGAGTTACAGAATTGTAAAATATACCTAGTCACCTCTGTGTTAGTCATACTCGGTCATTTTACTTCTGCAAACGGTCGACTAACGTGAGGTGAATCAAACTCCTCGTACTTGTGCTGAACAAATGAGTCTGATAGCGTAGTGGTAAAAGTCGTTAAATGTCACTCTTAGTGTCTGGTCAAAGTATGCATTCGTAATGCGTTCCAATGTCAAATACAAGAATAAAAAAGTTATTTAGTCCATGTTGTGTGTTATCACGATATTGAGACTGCTGTTCGGGAAACGAGCCTTTTTTCACTTCACGGGTTTGGGTACAAATTTGATTGACATATGGAAATAGAAAAAAAAAATTATCTTGTCTTACATGAAACACGTTTACAGAAACAATGAGTTTATAATAAAAGCCTTTGCCCACATCAGAAAATAACATAGACTTAGCGTCGCTCACTATCTTGAGAAATAACCATTACCAGTATTAATGATTTGGCTGAGATCTCTTACTAGCTGGGTATCGAAGTCGTGGGATGTTAGATGACTAGTTGTCGAAATTGAGGTATATATGACAAACGGAGGCTTTCCTTTGACTCAAAACAGAGTGGCTGTGTTAAGTCGGACAATACCAACGCACTTAATAATACCTACCAGAACACAGAAGTATAAGACCTGTTTAAGGACGAAGAAGTCCAAGTGTTTGTGCTGGTAATAATTAACGTATTGTGACTTCCAGAACGTCTGATGGTTTTGTAGTTGCACAATGAATTAGTCATCAGACACCGAAAAACGTGTAAAGCACTCTGGGCCATCAGGATGACGTTAATGGAATTAAATTTGATCAGATACTACGGCCACTATTAGCTAAAACTCTTCATTAGGTCAGAAGGCGACATGGTGTAGCAAGTGATGTGAAATCCTTACACACAAACCTTATAGAAGGTTTCATCTGTTCAGCTATAGACCCATTTGGTCGGAACGGAAAAGAAAAGCGTAAAATACCTATCACCTCTTCCCTGACTTTACTACGCTGGAAAACAAATTTGCGCCTTAAAGTGCACCATTGTTATATTATAACCAGTCTAAATGTAATTTATCGATCACATGGCAAAATAAAACATAAACGGAGCCTACAAACAATGATACTGCATTCCTCTGGTTCAATTCCTATTATTTCAATGATCAATATGGCAACGTTTGAATTCTTTTCACGACCAATCAAATGGCTCAACTACGGGGAATTCCAGTCGCGCCTTGCAAAACCGTGGGCAACTTTGCAGTGTGTCACACTTCAATTATTCACTTGTGTGTTAGTTGCACGCTCAGATTTCTACATAGCACAAAAAGCTTACATACGCAATCAGCCAATTTTAATTGACAGCAGCCGTCTGACTGTGGGCAAAATACTGTTAATATGCAGAAATATGTGAAGAGTATTTAGGGATAACTGGGCATCATGGCATTTTGACATGTTGTAATCCCAATGCACGAACGTTTACAACGTAAACTATTGGTCGTCACTTAATGCTAGCTAGGTGGATATTTTCGATATACAAGATCGTATCTGTAACGTTGGTGGCGTTACATAAATTGGTAACCGTGTCGATTGTTCTATTGCATACGAGCAGGCGGTTGGAGGGAGCTTCACGTTGCCCAGGTGCTCTGATAGATAAAAGGGAACAGGAATCCGATTTGTTTGTGGTGTTTGTATTGCGCCCTGTTGTTGTCGTCCTGTATTTGTCCCTTCCTGTCTTTGTTTGTTGCCAGTGGTGTCGAGGGTGGTTTCTTCACCCTTTCGGCTGGCCCGTCGTCATATAAGTGAAATACCCTTGAGTACGGCGTTAAACCCCAATCAAACAAACAAACAATCTATTGCATACGATAGTAACTTTATCGTGTGGTTGTCTCTTAGTGACGCCGAATTGCACTACTAAATGTTTTAAATCGATAACCTGAAAATCGAGAGCGGCGTTTATTGTCCATTTAGCTACTTTACCAGCCGATGATATTTTCTTATAACCGCCACATAAACAGTCACAGAAACTGTTTATTTGACAGTCAGCCAGTGATCTAACAACCGCGTGTTCACCATGTTAGAGCCAGTAGTGTAGAATTTGACCAGTAGTGTAGAAATCGACCAGTAGTGTAGAAAAAATAAACCAGTAGTATAGAATTGACCAGTAGTGTAGAAAAAATTAAACAGTAGTGTAGAAATGTACTTAGTCAGTAGTGTAGAACGATATCAACCAGTAGTATAGAAAACAAAAACGTCCCACCAGTAGTGTAGAAAATGAAAAACGAAATCGACCAGT
>JARFOD010135215.1:0-13497 GCA_031763545.1 Mopalia muscosa
CCCCCCCCCCCCCCCCCCAGAGGGAGTCATTGTTTGAGTCACTCATATACCTGATGGTGGTAAAGAATGAAGCCACCTGGATCAAAGATATCCTCACAACAAATTAACTTAATGTTACACCTCAGACCTGAGAGCAGCAATACTAAAGGTGCCGGTCCAACCCTGTACAACATTCGACTGGTAATAGAGGATCTTGTTGCTCACCTTGTTCCTCATCACCCTGATCAGACTCCTCTAATCCTCTCTCTATCCTCTTTTTTCGTTCCTCTTCCTCTCTCTTTTTTCTCTCCTCCTCTTCCTTGGCTTGACGAGCTATATCTTCCTCGTGCTAAAAGAATACATATGACATTATATATTATAATCTTAATATTGTTTGTTGGGGTTTATTGTTTGGTTTGGGTAAATGCCATACTTAGGGTCATTTCACTTATATGATGGTGTGCCGGCCCATCGAGCTAAGGAAACCAACCTTGACGACACTGGCAACAAACAAACTCAAAACAGGACAATTAATGGATGTAATACAAAGACATCATACATAGGTCATCTTCATGTTGCCCCTTAGCTGTGAGAGCACAAACAGGTTGTTTCCTCCTAACCCTCAACTATAATATTAATAGAGTTGTTCCAGATATATTGCATTTTATATCAAATTACATTAAATCTGCTGCATGGGTTTCCTCAATGCAGTTTAGATTCTATCTGCCGTAGGCTAAAATGCATCTGCACTGTTTGTATTTGACTTTTGAAGTATATCAAGAAAACAAATATATATATCTCAAAAATAAATCGCACTGGCACATTGATTTTGATCAATGAATATTTAAACATTTTCTCGATAAAACTTGGAAAGCAAGGTCCACTAAACACTGCTTTCTTAAGAACTCTGCTTTTAACCATTTTGTGTATTTCTGTGTTACAGAATAGCAGGGAATATTAATGCCTGTGTGTATTTTAATGTCCCTTTGGTGTATTGAACATAAATTATTTGTACAAATTACTCAAGAATACACCAGGTAAGTAGGTCTGGTGCGTGTTGCTCCTCAGCTCAGAGAGCCCCAGAACAACACAAAGTTCCTTTCCAACCACTCACAGCATCTTAACAAGAATTAAACAGAGAAACAGACTGTACCCTCAGATGAGACTTGATACTCTTGAACTGGAAGGTTTTCATCGCTAGCCCAGTCATCTGGAATGTGTGGGAGGTGTCAAAATGACCAGCATCAGGAGCTGTTAGTTCTACAGCACATCCTCCCTCGCAAAATATCAACAGAGTTGTCTTTTCCTGAAAAAGAACAATCATCATTGATTTATTGTCAAGTTGAACTTTTAAGAAAGGCTTATTTATGCTCTGAACTTTTATAAAATATTTACCAGTTATTGATATGAAATCAGTATGAGATAAATATAATAAAAAACCTTTAAATGAGAAGCAATGGACAAAACTTTTACACAACAGAGTTTAGCGGAAAAAAAACTTGTGTAAACTTGTGACGAAAATCTGACTGGCTGTCAAAATTACTTTTTGACACTATCAATAACCCTGATAGATAGTAAATGGCTCAGTATAATGAACTTACAAACTTTTGAGGAGACCACTGAATTGACTTGACAGCTGCTGGCATTTTTACAAATCCTATAGGTTCATAGGTTTTCCCAATAGCCATGAAAAACACGGTCCCATCATCACTCTGTCAAACAAACAAAACCTACATATAAGTACACTAAATACATGTTACATGTATCAACACAATGTAGACTAGTTTAAACAATGATTACAAACTAACTCCATGTAAACATTCGATGACTTTGAATCATTTGATTATTTTCAGTAACCATATCAATAATCATAATATTTTATAGCCTTATTCTGTGTGATTGGATGTACAGTGAGCTTGATTGATTGGTTTTAGGCTGTGTTTAAGGGTATTTAAGAGTATTCACTTATACGACAGCAGAGTATTCCAGAAATACAATTTGATTTTAAAATAGTTATTCCTACTTGATGCTTGAGTGGCATACAAAATACATCAAATTCTAATAATTTACTAATTTCTCCACATACCCCAGTTGCTAGAGTTTCTCCCTTGGGGTCTATAGACAAACATGTGACTGGTCCCGTGTGAGGTTTGAAGGCTTGTCGTAACACTAGCTCACACTCCTCCCTAGCCTTGTGGCCTACATGTAAGTGTATGAGGTGCTCTTGTACACCAAACACTGTGAGCAGCCTTACAACACCATCACCAAAACCAACTATCACCGTGGAACCTTTAGGGTCAACCTGAAAAAAAAAAAACAACAGGGAAACTGGATTTATATAAGAAGAAATAGCTTGACTGACAAATCATTTGTACATGTACTTGTGACTCCCAGAAAAAAACATAGTCACACACTCACACAAAGTTAAAAAACTTGAGACAAATCAGTATTTTCCTTATTTTGAGACAACACTTTCTTAGTTTGAAAAGATTTTAGTTCAGACAATTTTGTCAGTCAAATCTGACCGGGAATTTAACCCATGACCATCAGAGATATCACTAAATTTGATATCAGGAAAAAATTACTTTGAACTCACAGATCAATGAAGAATGGCCATGAATGATCCAAAAAATTAAATAAGCATAAGAATGCACCATATACAAGTGTTTTCCAAATTGAGGATAACAACAATTTGTCACATAAGGCGACCTGACCATTACATTGTTTTGGCCAAATGTTATTCTTGTTTTTGATGAGCACCGTTAAAGGTGAGCCATACAAATACAGGAACGTTATCCCTTATGTTTATCAAATTGAGGTTAGCTGTATGTTTAAAGAACTTACGATTTTAGGAGCCCAGACTATACTGGTTCCAGAGCTGGTGAATCTGGCTTCTGAGAGTTGTTTTCTGGCCACATAGTCAAATATACGAACAGTACCTGAAAAAAATATGAAGTCAAGGATTATTTAATTAGATCTTAAAAAGGAGAAAATATTTATCAATAATGGTCATCTACTTCACAATCACTGGGGACAAACAACTATGAGAAGATAATCACAAGACGCAATGCAAAGACATTGAAAACAGATTGGTTTCACGTAGGCTCTTCACTCAGAGACTACCAACGGCTTGCTACAACCTTTTAAAGAATTCTTCAAATTCCCACTTCACTTTGAAAGAGCTAATAAGTACAATTTGTCCTCAGGAATCTGATATTTAGCTAAAATAGTTTATAAAGCCTTACTGTCTTGGCCCGTTGTAGCAGCCAGATGACTGATTGGTGAGGTGTCTGCACACCAAATAGGTCCAGCGTGATACGTCATCAGTTTCTCAGGGGACAAAGATGTGTGAGAAAATGACAGGTCTAATTTCCAAATTCCTCCATTGCCATCCTGAAAGATATGAAAATGAAATTTAAAATTTACAACCTGATTTTAGTTATAGCAGTTGAAAAATACAAAACATTCCATAAATTCTTGGTAATACAGCCTCTGATCCGACACGGCTGCACATACTCAAGCATTAAAAAAATAACGTTCAGAAACCAAAAAGTGGACGGAGGGACAACCCCATAACATAATATATGAAAATAAAAAGGAAAGGTAGCATGCTTTGTTTGTATGGATTAAATTTAAAAAAAAACAAAAAATTAAATTGACCCAAGAATTTTTTTTTTTTTTTTTTAATCTTGGATGTTGCTTCAATTAACTGTGAATTGTTTTGCAAATTTTGTTCATTATGTGTGAGAAAAACATAAGTTTGTTTGAGAAATAAACTGAGATGACTTACCTGTGCATACCAGATGGTAGGTTCATTCTCTGTGTCTACGGACTTGACAATAGATTTCAGTCTGACATCACTGCCCACCTGTAGCTCATTCATCGGCTCCATCTCGAATAGACCCAGCTCGTCTGCCCCTTCTGCTGTGTCTATAGTCTCAAAATCCCATACCTACAAACACCATCATGGGTCAGCAAAACTTAGTCAGAATCATTACATAAGTATTCAGAATACAGTTACTGAAAAAATTTTGGTTTACAGGAAGATTTCATTGTTAAAATTAAAGGAAAGAGTTAAATTCAAAATTTGTCAAAAATTGTCCAGATCTAAACAAAGTAAAAGTATACATGTATAGCGTATTTTGTAGGAAACCCCAAAATAGACCACAATTAAAGTTGCCCTTGTCCATTTATAATCATGTAAGTCTTTTTCCTGTGAAAGTCTTTCAATATTGACACTTATACTGTATTTTCAGGAGTTTTCAAGGAGCAAAAATGTTTTTCAAGGTAATTTGACAACGGGAAAACTTAATTTGAAGTGGAAATGCTGAATGAACAGTTGAACACAAAGTAGAAAATCAAACTTATCATGTAAAGTTAACAGCAAAAACAATTTTTACAATTTCAAATCAATATAATTTATAATCAAAATCATTACATGGGTCAATACAGCCCAAAAGTTATGCCATGAATTGGGGGTTTCTGGCCTACTAATGGTTATTATTTCTAATTCTACACTTCAGTTAGAATCTTACCCTTATGAAACCATCCACCCCTACAGTCATGAGCTCTCCTTCGTCTAACAAGATCTGTTGAATAGGGCCGTGATGACAGGATTGTCCACCTTTCCTTGAAATTTCCACCTTAATTAATCCACCATCCCACACCAGTAGATTCCCCCACTCACATCCTGACAACACTTTACCATCAGGCAGCTCAACATAGCCCTCTATGTCAGAAATCTCTGTGCGACCAAACTTTCCTAGCTGACCCTGTAACTTTAGGCCGGTGAAAGTGTCAGCCATTTTCCAGAATCTAAATAGACAAACACGGCAAATGTATTAGATTTTGTGGTTAAATTGTGACAAAGATGTGCCCTAAAAGTTGGCAAGGGAGGTAATTAAATTTTTGTAAGGTGATCCTCTGATGTCCCAACATACGAGATTATGAAGCTTTGAAAAGACTTCACACACATTTATCCCTTGTGACTTACTGAAAAAAGCCACAAATATTGACTGCACCAGAGGAATGCTTGCAACAACAACTTTTTGACAGTACGAGACTCACATAGAAAGATCATAAGCCAGATAAAGACAGAAATGTTGACACTGTTAATGCTAACACTATTACGTCCACACTCGTTAAGAAGTTAAAATCATCAATATTTAATTAATTTCAAACTGAACACTCTTGTGTAATTTTTATACAACAACCGGTTTGGCACACTGGAAACAAACAAACAAACAAACAAACATAAAATATAGGATAATCACAAAGACATCACAAACAAATCAGCTTCAAGTTGACAGCACCAGGGGCCAGTTGCTCAAAAAAGTTTTAGCTGCTAACATCAGATTAAATCACTAATACCAGGTTAGAGATAGACCTTCAACATGTCATCTAATAGCGAGTATAATGTAAAAGACCTTCAAGCAACAGGCCCCAGGGTAACAGCAAGTTCCCTCCCCGCAATTTGCCAATAAACATTTGAATGACAGATTCTGAGATACTGTACTAAACTTACTTGATATGAGAAGTACCAGCTGTAGTGAGTTGTCCCTCTAGTTCTGTAGAGAAGGTGGCTCGGAACACCTCCTGGGAGAAGGCCTTTGATCTCAGAACAATCTTCTCCTGTCTCCATCTCCACACAGTTAACATGTAGTCAGACTCACCACCTTGTGAGGCTAGCAGCTCACCATCCGGGCTAAATAAATGACACAATGTTATAGTTACAGGTAATTGGTTGGTTTGTTTGTTTGTTTGGGGTGTTATCTCGTACTTAAGTTATTTCACTAACGGGATAGCGTGCCAGCCCAATGGTTGAAGGAAACCACTGGCAACAGACAGACAAGCCTAATGCAATTCCGTTTCCTGTTCATTTTTTAGCACTGAGAGAGCCAGTACACTGTAAATCACGAAGAACAAGACATTTCATTCTTGCCCTTGGGACATTTGCATTCTATGTTGTTCAGCCCCATAGTAATTGATTAGTGTTTAAATTAATGCTCCAGTAATAGACTCTTACTCAATTACAAATAATAACAAAAATATCTCCCTTCAAGGCTGAGTAAAGACAGCATAGATACACTCTGAACATACTTCCGTAATGCTGCTGTACATTATAAATAACTTCCCTCACCTTTATAAGACATTATATGAATATAGTATTACCCAGTCATTATAACTGTTCGGATGGTTTGATTTTTACTACTGTGCTTGATAATTTTACTATTTTTCATTATTTACGATAACGATAGAGAAAGTAGAAATCAGATATATTCAGGTAATTTGTATGTAATATTAATCTGCATTTATGAGGATGCCAATTGTTGGTCTTAATACCTGAAGTCCACATAGGAGAAGTACTGTTCAGTACCAGCTCTCAGGATACGGTACAGTTTCAGTGAAGGATACTCATAGATCAGGATACTGGGGGAATTCCCTTTTTCTGCTACAGCAAAATACTTCCTGCTTGGATGAACCTGGGAAAGATAGAGTAAATCTTAGGTCAGCTTTTACATAAGGCAAATATATATAAATACAAGCACAGCAGATGTTGTCAGAGTTCATTCTGTTGAATTTTTTTTATATCGGAGAAGGATAAGATATCTGAAACACTATGGGACAGCAGCAAACAGAGTTGTTTTGGCATACCTTTGTTACACATTTGCTAATGAGCACACATCACAAGGATATATTGACTTTGTAGTTTACTCACGGCGATTGCTCCAATACCCCCTCCACTGGAGCTCCTTATGTAGGTCTGTTCTTTGGTCACCAGGTTTAACAACTCCACCAAATTACCAGCCACGAAACACACCGTTGATTCATCCAATATATGCAGATTAGCCCTCTTTGTACAATCGTAACCATATGAATGACTAGCAGTGGTTAAGGAATTTATCTAAAACAATAACCTTACCAAATTTCGATCATATTTCTAACTTATATTGTGTAATTGGCAGGTCTCTTTTTAATAAAAAAATAATTTCCCCATTACATGTAGGTTTTAATCTAACTACATGTAAATTCATTTTTTGTCTTTTTTTGAAGGTATATGTACTGAAGTTTTTTTCACTTATAGGATGACCAACTATCCTATTGCCACATCATAGGACTCTCTCACATGCTTGAGGTCGACTGGAGACTAGAAACTGTGACGGGTACATCATAGGAGCATAAAAATAAATTTGTGAACTTATTGCTAAAGGTTTGGAAAATAAAAATGTTCAACCATTTCCCTCCATAAGTTTTATTAATCAAATGTGGTTAAAGTTAATAAGTGAATCAAATCAGTTCATCAATGATGTACTTAGTTTGCACTGAGGGTTTTTGTTTGATTGGGGTTAAATGTCGTATTCAAGGGTTTTCACTTATATGATGACGGAGAACTGTGTGTGTGTATGCAGCATTATTGTATCGTTTATAATCCTAGAATTTGACTATTTTTTTTTTAAGCATACAAGGATACTCGAGTGTGAGAAGATCCTGTGGTAAACCAGATTCCTGCTCAACCACCGCACCAGAGAAGTGTTCCTCCGCTGTGTAATAAAACTCTGAGGACATTGTTTCCTTCAAATCGTCCTTTGTTTCTCCCCATGCATTAACATCCTCTTCTGCCTCCTGTACTTCACTTTCCTCTCCAGTCATTTCGGTTTCTTCTTTTGCCTCGTCTTTGGTGTCGTCTAACTGCTGACCTTCTGACCCATCAGTTTGACCTTTGTCATCTTCTTTGGTGATCTGTTCTGTTTCTTCAGACACAGTTACTTCCCCTTGTTGACTATCACCAGTCACAGGGACAGTTTGTTCAGACTGACCTTCCAGGTTCTCGGTTGTTTTCTCTGCTTCAGTCTCTTTTGGCTCATCTGTTCCTGTTGTAACTAAATTTAAATTAAAACTACATGTAGATCAAACAAGCTACTTATAAAATATAAATTTTATTTCTACTTGTCACAGTTTATATCCACAATTTTTTTTTTTTTGTTGGTTATGGAAATTTTAAATTTGATTGTATTTATCTTTTTTAAAAAATAGCTATTTTGATGGAATTTTTGTTTGATTGTTTGTCTGACAATATTTAAGAATGAAGTCATCATCATACCCTGCTCTTGTGGATTATTGCTGTCTTGTTTAGAATCATCTTGTGCTGAAGAGTCCTCTGTTTCAGCAGGTTGGACATTTCCTTCAGCGGTTGTGTCCTGATTTTCAATTTGTTCTGCTTCAGGTTGAGAAGGGGTCTCCTGGGACTGGGGTTCAGAATCTGTAGGTTGTTCTGCTGGTTGCTGGGTATCAGTTTCACCCTGTGACTCGGGTTGATTGGTTTCCTCGGTTACCAGTTGATCTGTGTTCTCTTCTGTTGGTTGGTTTTCAGTGTTGTCAGTTCCTGAGTGCACACAAATATGATATTTTAGCTAAAAAAATATTACAAAAATGTAACAAGTAAAAATTACAAGTGTCCGTTGCTGTTTTTCAAATTATTATTTATATTTTTAAACATGAACAATCAGTTTCAACCGAGGGAAATTATTTAAAAAACTGTATATTCATGAAACAAATTAATGTTCTGTATTGTATTTCTAGGTACATTGCTTTTTTGGAGAAAAAAAAAAAAAAAATAATTTAAAATATCATCTGAACAGTGCATAAAAAAGAATTTATTAATCAGCAAATTACTGCAATTAAAACCTATGACTATAAATTTGAGGCATGAAATGCAGAAATATAGAGGTGCAATATAGAGGTGCTATATAGGGGAAGGCTATAAATCTGGTATTTATTTATTTTTTTTTCATACCGGCTGTACCAGCCCCGTTGACATCATGGATTAACATTTAAATTGAAATAAATGTTGTAATACAGAAAATATTAGTATTGCGAAAGTTATATTACAATTCTAGATTTTTAGTCCAAACATTCTATTAAAGTAGGTAGATGTATTGTGTCGTCATGGTTATTACTATCAACTTGGGCTAAGATGGCTTAATGGAACCAAATCCATGTATCTTTTGTCTACGAGTGAGGTAACTATATTTGGGTAATAAACACATGCATAAGTAAACAAATAAAATAATCTATTGCAACAACCATACCACCGTTTTACCGATACAGAAACATATACTGGAAAACAAGTGTACTAGGACAAGAAAAGGATAAAGAAAGGAGATGCTGGAACACAAAATAACCAGGGCAAGAAAAGCATACAGAAAAGAGAATCTACTGCTATCTAACGGTTACTAAGAAATTCTAAAAAGACTGAGAGAAGCTACTGGTATATAGTGAAGTACCTGTTGCCATATCTACCAAACCTGATGAACTTGGGGGTCTGCTGGTGTTAGATCCTTGTTCACTCACTACGATTACAGTCAAATTAAAATAAACTTAAATTCAAAGCAATATATATTTCCATAGTTCATTCACTTATAATTGATTAAGACTTAATGCTTTGTTCTGACATTTGCATTTCACTTACATGACACACAGATTGATTGACTGATGACCGAGGGGTGAGGGTGTTAATGACACTTACACAGCCAAAATATGTCTAACATTTTGCTTTGTAGGAAAGTTAATCTTCCTCAAGTGCCAAGCAAAGAGAGCATTGCTATATGAATGTTCCTATTAACTGCCTTTGATCAGAGGGCACTCACATGACCAACTGACCACGCTAGCATTAACCATAAACTGTAAAGTGTTGTGTTGGGCTTTGCTGCAAAATTAATGTTCCTCCAGTGCACAAGTCACTCTTACTGAGTTTTAAACACAATGACCTTTACAGGGTGCCGTATTTATTTCAATAACATTCGCATCACTATAATAATATTTTATATTTCTGGAAACAACTGTTAAATTAAACAAAATGACCTTAATGTATGACTTCTCTGTCAATTAAAAGTTATTTGGTGTACCATTACTGGTTTCTTGTTATTTACAGAACTACTAGAAGAAAAAGCCTCAATTTACCTTGTACTGTGTTGTTATTAACATTGGTTTCCTCGTCTGTAAACAAATAGACAGAAGAATCATTCTGACGCGAGGTCAATAAGACTTCTGGTATTAAATATAGGTGTTAAAAGATTTTTTTTTTAATTATTAACTAAAACCGAAAAAGAGATATTTTACATGAATTGATCTACAAGTGGTTAGAATCAGATCGTGATCCCAATGAAAAAAATTTAAAGTTGCTTTCTTTATCTGTTCCTACCATGTAATTTCAGAACAACTGACACGTTTTTTTTCATTATAAGTAATAAAAAAAATGTAGATAATGCGCCTAGGCTATATATATATATTTTTAATAAATTACTACCATTTTAAAGTAAGATATAAATTACAAACTTGTTTACCTTCAGCAGTGTTTACACCATTCTCTATTTGTTGATTTTCTGCTTGAGGTGGAGTTTGCTCCCCTGTTTCAGTAGGCGTCACCTCAGTGTCTGGCTGGGTGTCTATGGGAGTTTGATCTTGGTTAGTGTCCATGGGAGGTTGATCTTGGTTAGTGTCCATGGGAGGTTGATCTTGGTTAGTGTCCATGGTTGTTTGCTCTTTTTCTCCAGTCTCAGCTACAAATTAGTGACCAGATTATAAGGATTATCAACAGTCAACCAGCATACTTAACCAAAAATAATGCAAAAAAATTGCTATTGTAATTTACAGATACAAATGCACATACATAATTTGAAATACAACTTCCTGCAACTGACAACTAAATCTCTACATTTACTCGATGGGCAGACCCATAATAATAAATTATATCTTAGCAGAAATTAATGTACACTGGTGATGGCTGGTATTAGTTTTTTCCATGCTGAGTAATAAAAAAAACAAAATTGATATTCTTTCAAATACCTTAAATGTTTTTAACTATATTTGCATTTAATTAGTTTTGAAATTTATGTTTTCTGAGAAATCCTGATAATTTATAATTGAAAAAGTCCTCATAATTTGATTTTGTTGCTGACATTATGAATGATTTACAGTTAAGTTATCAGGAAAAAAATCCATAAAATAGAAAAGAATTTTGCATTTAATTAACTTGTCCCCAAGGTCTTGATTGAATGTTTAAATTGACTGGTGATTAAAATTATCCTTGTAATAATTACAAATATATTTATTTCAGAAAACACACTAACACAACCATAAAAAGTAAAGAATTATCCTCTGTTGGAAAAACCATTTTCCTCCAATGCTGAGTAAAGGCAACATGCAAGGCTTGGACAATACTGCCTTTAACCACAGCCCTGTGGCCCACAAGACTACTGACTGAATGAACAAACTATCACCCACAAGGCTTCAATTTTCAATTTAAATGAACAACAATCAAAGCAAGAAATGTACAACAATCAAAGCATATCGAAAAAAATGAAATAAAACAATTTAATTTTATACAACATAATAACCACAGACTGAAAGCTTGGACTCTATTGGAGATTCATAGGTAGAAGCACAAAAACAACACAGAAAGCACACCTATGACTGTATCATTACATTCTTTATTGACACAATTAAATATATAATTAACAATACATGAATTTAGCCAAAATAACAACACAAGTAAGTATGGCTGCAACATCTGCAATTGTTAAACTTGGCAATAATCAAGGCGTGTATATTTTCTTAATCAAGAGGTGGTTTGACATAAGCCCCACAAGGATAGATGAACACTTAACAGAAACATCTATAAAAGCTGACAGATATAATAGAAGCAATTTTCAGATATTATGGTCCATAGAATAGCATAAAACAACACAACTATAATACACAATATTTACAGCAAAAACATATTGAATTTATCACACATTTACTATTAGGCAAATAAAGCATCCATAAATCAACACAGATGCATAATAGTATAAACCTATACCTAGCAGATTGTGGGGAACTAATAATTATGAAGAAAAAAACTTTTTAAATTTTTGTGCAAGAGATGAATTTGGACCGCATGAAAACACTTTGTTTCTTTGTTCGTTCTCAAGGGCTCTATCTAGCCGATGGATTGTTCACTGCTTGTATTTCTGCCTTTCTTAAATATGATAGAAAACTGAGAGGATAACTTATCAAAAATCCCTTGTGATAATGGTGCAGTACCAAACTGCTGTGCCATAGCATGTCCCCGTAAATGAGCATGTGTGTAGAACATAATCTCTCAAGTATTGTAAATAAAGTATTGTTTGGTTTCACGTATCTGTTGGTACTTATGTTTGTTTGTTTGTTTGATTGGTGTTTAACGTTGTACTCAAGGGTATTTCACTTATATGACAATGGACAGAAATACAGATCATCACAAACAAATCTGCTTCCCGTTACCTCTGCCAACACCAGGGCAACAGAAAGCAACCTCTTTTCTCGCCTCTTATGATCGACCGAGTAAGCCGAGGGAGTATTCTGCAGGGCCATGGCCCACCCGCTCCCTCACAGGGTCCCCAGGTACAGGACGCTCCTTGTCTTGCTGCTCTCAATTAATATTACATGTAAATACAATTTGCTGTGGGGAATAATGTGAATACAGTTTTAAAGCTTGCGTATATGCTATTTTGAACCCCAGAAACTTTGACAATAGTGAGATCATAAAGTAAAGATTTCAGGTAAGCATTTTTATTCTTTTTCTGCGACATACGCTGACCAAAGGTACAGGTTGGAATTTAAATTAATAGTCTTCAGATTAAATGTGTTCTTAAATTGTGTCAATGCAGACCATACCAATCATTTCGCCCATTTGTAGTGCCAGGGGTGGCTGTCAAACCTGATAAGTTATCAGTATGCATTTGCGCGGCTTGTTTTGAAGAGTCCAGCTTTTTATTCCGACAGTTCAGTCCTGAAGCATCATCTACCATTTAATTGCAATTTGGAACATATAAGCTTACACCTAGTTTTTGTAAATATGCTTCATGAACTGACGCAACCCTGTCATTTTTATGTGATATTACTGATTTTATTTCATATTTCCAACATAAAAAACTAAAGGGAAGCTATTTTTCCCTTATTCCACTACTATATGTACGGGGGTACTTGAGTTTATGAGGGTAGTTTATGAGGGTGTTTCATGAAAGTGCCTGGTGCCATGAAGATGAAAATTTTATTTTTGACTTAGACTGAGCTTTCCAAAATATAATTTGTTATGTTTTTTTGGTGTGTTATTGCTAATTATATTAGCGCCTGCAATACTGACGGCACAGTTTCCTCAAAAAACATGTTGCTGATTGAGAAAGGGCTATCAGAGCTGGGCTAGTACTTGTGGGTTCGACGCTAAGGAAGACTTGACTTGTTTAGATATATTTGCTGTATATTTATAATATTAATCATTATGTTAGAAACAATCAGAACCTTATTTGTTTAGTGGCTGATGGACTGTAAATTTGCAGTCTCATTGCACAATATTTGTTTGCTGTGTTATCACTTATCAGATTCCAGTTACCCATTTAAAACCATACTAAAACAAACAAACACAAGAGATCCATGAATGGATCTTGACGCCCACACTGTTAAGATAGTTTGAAGAGAAGAGTCTAAGAGGGGACAGAT
>JARFOD010135226.1:0-13497 GCA_031763545.1 Mopalia muscosa
TGTACCTAAAATGGCTTCTCCTCTCTCACAAAGACCCATTAGAGCATACAAGAGAAACAAAAATCTAAAGGACCTACTGGTTAAGGCGAAACTTCCCTCTGTATCAGACAGGTTGTAATCCATTCTCTTTCGCAGACATATTCATTCATTAATCACTGTATCTCGGAAATACTTATATGTAGGCTGATATATTCATAACCCATGCTAAATATCTTCGTAGCTACATTTTTAACACTGTTTTATACACCATATTTATGGTCATTACCTTCTCTCTCGAGTCTGTATGTTACCCATAACACAACTCGAGATTAAGGTTTATTAAGAAACTTGTCTCTAGGAATTATCTAGAGCATAAGATGATTTTTCGATTTTAATTGATATACATATATATATCACAAGATTATTCCATAGTTTTACATTGTCAGCTACTCTTTGAGCGCTTCTAATCGTGTTATTGCCCTACAGCGGGATATCCTGTAGCATGGTGAATTGAGGGAGATAAGGATCAGGCTGGGAATATGGCGGCATGACAACATGTAATTGAACCTTGATGCTCCACTCTTTTAAATGCGGCTATTTAAAGTTGCAAGTGACATACCAAATGTATCACAACGTTAAGATTACAAAACTTTATCGGACAGTAGTTTATTGAACACATAAAAGTCGGTAATTGTATAAACGGTCTCTATTCAACCTTAATTCAGCCATAGTCTCACACTCTCCTCTTTGGATATCCACGAAATATCAGGCTTATTTCTTAATCTATATTAGTCATACTCACACTGAGCATTTGCATCCATTTCCGGTTATAATATCTCCCCACGTTAACATATCAATCATTTAAGTCGGCATTTACGTTAAATATTGCAAGTTAATGATGACCCGTCATAAGCAACTGAGTCCTAAGGTTAAGGGCAGGTAAGTTTGAAGAGTAAACCTACCGTCTTCACTGGAGGAAAATCAACTTTGCAACATAAAGAAAACACTTCACATATTGGTTTTACTAGTCACAAGTGTCAATTATTGTTGGAATACATGCACCGATGCCTTATAAGTTAAATACACTTTAATAAGCACGGCGTAATATACCAAGCAATAGATCAAATACAGATGAAAAAGGCTGGTATTGATATATATAATTAATGTGGACAAGGATTCCGTGAAATTGTATGTATAAAATGAGAATGTAAGTGATTTGTTTTTAAATCTCGATAGTTCATCATGCAACTATAACATCCATTTGTGACATTGCCGAACCTGATCGACTAACCGGTCATTATTGGGAGAAAATATTCTTGGGCATTGGCTAAAGCATTGTCAACCTCGACCAGAAACGAGATCTTCGACGATTAGATATCAGATAGCCCTTACAAACTAATCAACAATATCAACTTGACATTTAGTTTAGTTTAGCAATGGATAAGGTTTATGTCAAGCAGATGTTGGGACACGGAACCAGTAGCCATCCTGCTAACGGGCAACCAATATGAAGTTCATCCAGTCAGGAAGAAAATGACGTGAAGTAATCTTGACTTTTTTGGGGGGAAGGAAGATATATGCGTTTAAATCGTTACCGTATGATAATGTTCTAATAACAACTTAAAACTTACAAAACAGTCAGCTTCATTTAATTTTGAAAAGAAGAAATTAAATACTATTTTTAAAAAAATTAAATACATTTATTCTTGAAATGAAAACAGTGAGTCGGTCTATTTAACGGGGTCTTCTAGTTTGTGAAGGTCCTGGTGTAGGTGCAGACTGCCTACATCCTGTACAATCGCTACCAGGTCTACACTCTACTCTATTACGGTAATTGCATGTCTTGATATCTTCCCTATCGTCCCAAAGAAGTCCATCCGCACAACCTTTTACATACCAAATACCTTCTGAACAATGGAGGTATCTCTGACAATTGTCCCAACATAACTTAAAGGTATGGTGTTCACAACGGGTACAGTTCGTAGCTTCGTGCTCTATGAAACATTCGGTTTCATTAAAGCACCCTGCAATAAAAACATATTCAATCAATGAAATAGTGTTAAACGTGCACCAACTCACAGAATGTGACAGTGCATAGATCTTTTATAGTAATGGAAATGTAAGAGCTTTATTTTCTTGTAACTTATATGTTTCCAGCCGCCAGATTGTTCCATTTGCATGGATATAAACCGTTACATGTAAATCATCACAATTTTAATACGGAATTTTTTACTTTAAACTTAAACATATCAGTTACTATTGTATATGGTTATCATACTCTATTGTACGATGGGGCTATGTTGTGGCGTTGAAACGAGGAATTATGTTGTACTTTGGTAGTAAAGTATGAAGAATCCGAGATTTCATCTTGCTATACGTACAGTTTAAATTCGACATTAATAAAACAATCTTCTGATAATGTAAACCTGGGATAAACAGTTTTGGCAAAATAAAGAAGTGTAACATTTTTTTCTATATCAGACATTATGCAATTATAAAGCATAGATATGTTATCTTCTTCGTTAAGTGAACTTCATCTGGTAGGTTCTCTGTTGTCGTTATTCCCAAATAAACTTCCATACTGACAAAAAAAGTAGTAATTACAATAAGATAAAATTCCGTTCACTTTAGCGGATTTACATAAACATCCCTAGATTACACCTAAATATTACAAAAACACGAATGATAAAGTTGGGGTGAAAAGAATAAATTGCTCTTGTTTATCTTGAACTGATATTTGCGGAACATTGAACAAGGGCACTAGGTTTCCATTTAAACAAAACGATGATCGATACTTACACAGTGGTTTGACCAGACGTGTAGTCGTGGGTTGCGTTGTTGTTGTGGTGGTGACCGTCGTAGTAGTTGGGGCCGGAGTTGTGGTCGTGGTGGTTGTAAGAAGATCCTCGTCATCCGGATCCTCAGGGGCTTCAGGACGAGGTTTGTAAGGATCGTTAATATAGCCAAACAACAACCATGGCCACAGAGATGACTGGTCACAGACGAATTTTAAGAAAGTTAAGTCTCTCTGCGGCTGAGGATAACTTGTTCCTTGTCCGTAGTTCCATAAAACATATATGACATCCTCAACGGTATTGCTGTATTGCCTTGGTTCTTTGGTGGATGCTGTAACAACTGCTGAGCAGGAACTGTAATCAGTATTACCTGATGCACGACAAAAAGCCTTACATATTCTACCGCAATCATCGTACACGCGAATTAAAGAACGAACCTGAAAGTCTGCCGAGTCACGTGGATCCTTTATGGCCACATTTACCCACACCGAAGACAACGGGAGTCGTTTATCTATTGGAGAATATTCCCTATACATTCCGCGATAGTCCAGTCCATACGATTGGACGTACACTCGACCGGTTTCCGAGGACTGGCACGGACATTGCTCTACTTGTGGTGCAGGATAATCAGATTTTGCGAAGGACAAGAACTCGCTGTACTGTCCCGAACCAAACCTGTTAGGGGAATACACGTCGTTTGGAGATTGGGTTAAAGCCGATGTGAAAGGCCTTGATGGATAAGAATATTCAAACGGCCTAGTGTAAAGAATTTCTACTGGCAGGTAGACCCAATCCCTTTCGTCACAGTTGTTCTCGTCGAGACAATATGAATTTTGATAACCTCTACTGCCCTCACATGTTTCATAAACGCCCGGTTTGCTGGACACAGCTTCACACTGATTTGTCGTCGAGTTACATCGAAGAGCTCCAGTTGTTCCACATGTTACATCGTCGGTTGAACAGCTCGGTTTAACATATTCATACATGAGTTTTCCATAAACGTCTCTAAGGGCTGCCCGATTTGCAACAGTTGGAATAACTCCAATCCTGGCATTTGGGAAATGAGCTGCATAACCATCGAATTTAGTTGGATAATCTGTTTGTGGATCCACACCGGCCAGTTCCTGCATATCCCTAAACTGCTGCCATAGATAATCTATGTATGCACCAAGCAGAAAATACATTGGATCATTTGTGGCAGTTTCTAAAAGAGCCATATCTCCACCAACCCATAACCTCACCCCATATGAGTGTAACTCAAGGTTGCTTAAAAAAGCAGCATTTGGAAAGGTGATATCTGATATTTGAGGCAGCTCATTCAGTAACCGAGTAACATCAGTAGGCTTCATCAGGCGACCAGATTCTCCTGTGTTCCGGATCAGTTCTCTACCCAGAATATTCCACCTGGCAAATGGTCCAGTCACTACTCTACCATTTCCATTGCCCGCATAATCAGGACTCCAAATGAGGGACTTGGTCGGATGGTCAAGTTGAGAGTCCAGGGTGTTGTCCCAGTATGGTAATACCACATCACTCTTATACTCCCGAAGAGCTAATTCAAATCTGTTTGAATAAAATAAAATGAATTTAGTATATTCTGTTACGAAAATACACCTGTCGTTAAACTCACACATTAACAGACAACAAAATCCATCTCCTCAGCCACAAATGATGTCCCGACAGTGTGACAATGTGTGTTATTTACGCCAGTCAAAGTCCCAGTTGTATGTTTTCTATTGTTTGACGTCATGATGACACCAAGATGTTTTGCAGTATTTGGCTTCTCGGGAGAGAATGTTATTATTTATCGTAATGTTTTGCTTGGAGCTTATTACTTGATTACCAAATAAAGGGACAGGTGGTCATATGAAAGTTTATAAAATAGTCAGCCACCTACAAAAAGTTCTATGAACCAAAGCGAAGCTGAAGTGTTTACTTTTTAAGGGAAGTAAATGTAAACGTTGCTAGCCAATATAGGGGTGTGGGCCAACATATCAAACGAATAGGAAGTAAATTAAATGAGGTATATATAACAAACCATGGTCACCATACTTACAAGCTGATGAATATCCTGTTCCACGCCAAAAACGCAGGACCTCGATGTGCTCCTCGAGAAGTATCGCCAATGTGTAAACTTGTTAACGCTTCGTAGTATTGCTAAAACATATATATTTTGGCTGATGAATTTACTAATAAAACGACAGCCAAGTTAAAATACTCAAATATACCAAATGCATGGCGATTAAAATGATAACAGACGTTAACATGTATAATATACCAATCTATATAACATCACCGTGTACATAACCTTAACCGTAGCCATGGTTCGGTGATTGCATGTTGGGCTATGCTGTATCGCTGAGAGAGATACCTTTAGGGAGTGATGAGAGTCGCAAGAAGAGACTCCTCGGGATGGTTCCACATGTGTTTTATCGGTTTCATCCACAGTGTCTAAGTTACGCACTTCGTCATAAAAATACAATACCGTTGAATACATCGTAAAACCAGGATAAAACAAACAAAATACACAGGATCTTACCGCTAGGTCACCTTTAAACTCCTGAACAGCTTGGTTGAACATCGTCCTCTCATCAACAGTTAACATTCGATATTCCTTTCTCTGCCGGATTTGCAAGTTACCAGCCCTTGCTTGGTTCACTTCTTCCTGATATTTTCTATATAACTCATTCAGCCAAATAGTCTGAACTGTATTTAACGGTTTAGACGCTGTAGAAAAATATATATAGTTTTCTACACACGAGTACTCCACAATTTCGGCATTATATTGGACTCCTATGGGGTTTGCCACTCTAGCGCCTTCTTTTTGGACGCAAAGAACATACTCCCATTCTGAGTGTCCTTCGTCAACATCTGTTTTGCCAAAACACAACATACACAGTCCTATCACCAAACGTAAAATACTATCCTGTGACATTTGCGATCAGTATCTGTAACATATTGTATTGTTTATTATAAACTGTTAGGTTATAAAAATAGCCTGATTTTAAATATAAGAATTCAGATTAATATGACATTGTTACGTATTAGTGAGTTTTATTAAATGAAAATGCTGGACCGAATTCGAATTTGTCAAAGCCCTAATGACTCACAATATAGTTGAAAAATATTATGCATCTACATGATTTTGGAAATCCTGGCTATTCATAATTACAAATGTGTAATTTTTGTAAAAATTCTAAAATAACTTTTTTTTATATATATATATTTAAAAAAAAAAAAATTTAATCCGAACTTTAAAAACAAAAGGACAACGGTTTTTTTTTTAGCCAACATTGTCCTCTTCAAAATTTGACAAGTTTCAACTATCTGCGATGGACTGTTTTAGCCAAACGAGCAAGTTTCTAGGTGAATTGTGTCAAAATGTTAACTATCTGAAAGATGCATATAAAGACTGGCTATTAATTCAGTCTATATCTGATCTAAAACTTGGGGCTTAGCCAAGTTAATAGCGATATTGAGTAGTCGGATATTCAAAAGGGACAAACCAACCCTCCGCGAGGAACATCGTCTTGCACCTTGCTTTCTTAGATGTTTAAGGGCTTAGATTTAAATATTTGTCATTGAAATTTTCAATTAATTTTGTCATAAACATTAAATGTTTCGCCTCAAATAAAGAAAGATATTAAACTTATTGGTGAGATTTAGCCCAAGGGTCCAGTACGGCTGTATTTCATAAGAAGTTTATATGTATGTATGTCATACGTTGCGAATTTTTATACTGTTTCAAAGCAAATTGTATATTTGTGATTTCCCCTCTATAGATAAGATGTATAATAAATACATTTAATATATCCTAAGAATATGGCCATATAAATGTAACTTTACAAGAAAAAAAATCTCCAAAAGAGACCAACCTGTATATCTTTCCGTCGTCAGGTATGCCTAAGTAACAAGAGGTAAAATATACAATATACATACCGTTAACAGTTTCACATCAGCGTATCTGATATTTCTGTTTTGGGGTGTTTCCGTGAGATTTCGTCTGAGCACCGGTGAGAAGGTCAATCTAACCCCCGAAGTAACTTGTGTATTAATCCAGTGTAAGTGTACCAGTCGTGACAAGATATCAGATAATTACATATTTACATTTGAGGGGAACATTATTGGTTCTACTAGTTACAGAGACCTCCGAGAACAGGCTTGAAAAGGAAATCATACGAATGTCTACACATACGGTTGTAACGATGCTAATTTTAACCAAATATAAGGTCTTTACAAATCGACTGACATTATATATTCCGAACCGGTTTCAAAACCTTTCTCATTCGTGTATTTATTTTGGTATATCCTACTATTATATAGGTACATGGCGCGCCCGTCATTAACCCTTCGCTTTCCCGTAACGTTTCCATTTGGTAGGGAAATATAGCCGTCTAACAAACTATATACATATAATATATGTATGTAAATAAATTCATAGAAATTATGAGTATATTTATACTAAGGTGAAGAAATTCTCAATATAACTTGCATAAATCCGGCTGAAGATTTAACGACTAGGTGTTAGAAGTCAGAGGTCAGGTACCTCAAAGCTGTTTATTTAATAGTGTCGCTCCTGGATTACTTATAATATTCGCTGAAAAAATTACATTTTCACAAATATAAATGTATTTTTTATTGTGGTGACGTGCATCAATACTATAATATAACACTTCCTCTCGTTTGTTTTGTAAACACAGGCAAACAACAAAAGAGCAATCTTGGTCAATATAATTCTGGTATTATATATATATATGTATATATCAAATAGTATATATAACATATTCCGTGACTTATCGGTTGATAAATATGGCTTGATAGATACATATGATAAATTAAATGATAGGCAGCTTGTTTATTCCCCTTTTCTACAGTTAAAAGTTTCTGAGAAAAGAAATGTGAACAACAGAAATCAAGGTAATATGTTTAGCATGTGCATTTCTCATGTCCCGTAGTTCAGTCAAAATTCATCATGCATATCGAGTACAAACAATATATTCCCAATGCGCTTAACAAACAATCCCACTTCTTATCTATACGTCTAAAGAATGCGAAAATCCTCCTTAATATTGTTACCTTTCTGCTATCTCTGTATAGGTATACAGCGGGGATAGCCGTTAGTTGAATGGTTTAGAATATTAAAATACACAGTTCATCAATAGAACAGTGAATCCGACAGCGAAGTACATATCAGTCTACCTATAGTGACAGGCCAAGGCCTAAGGGACATAACCGGCCTACGGCAATATGACGCATTTGTATCCTCCGCTTAAACCAGCTATAGTTTAGTAATACTCTGAAAACTAATTTTGGGACAGCACGTCATGAAGTTCCGGACATCATTGACACATATAGATTCAATAAACCCCAGTAATAATATTAATGGTGTTTTCATGATTAATGGATCCCTTGGAATAGGTTATCACTCTTTGCTTGGCATTGCTACCTACTTACAAAACGATTCCAATATCAACGCATTCCATGAGCAACAATGTATTTAGACGTCAAGCGTGATCTGTAATGATCAGAGGATGTACAGGTGTCACAAATTATCTCACTGTGTTGATATAATAACTAATTCTATATTTAAACAAATCGAAATTAACTGATGTTAGGGCCAATGATAACAAGCTGGTCGAGCATCCAGTATTCCATAATTAGATCTAGAAGTCTTTTGGTACGTTATATCCAATTTTCTTTTGAATCAACACACATCGTGTATAGGTGTTTCACATCTATTATTCCCCGTCTCTTTAGATAGGAAAATGAGCAGCACGTAAAAACACGTTACAACAGGTGGTAACCCGTTTATCTAGCCTGGTCCCCTGGTCCTGCCCCTCTCCGATGGCGTGGGTTCAATTGGTTTGCATCCAATACATACTGCATCCAATCTACACTCGACCCTAGTCCGGTAATTACAAGTCTTGATAGTTTCTCGATCATCCCAAAGAAGGCCATCAGCACAATATTTAACATACCAAATACCTTCTGCACAATGGAGATATCTCTGACAATGATCCCAACACAATTTAAAGGTATCGTGTTCACAGCGGGTGCAATTCGTAGGTTCGTAGTTCTCGTAACAGTCGGTTTCATTAAAACACCCTGAAAGAAGAATAAATCAACACAATGGGCATGATGCATTATATAAACTCATTTAAATCGACTGAACTCTTTTATATTCTACTTGTAAAGTGTAAACATGTTAAAAAAATATTGCAAAACACAGTAAAAGATCTTTATTATTTCTTATAATATCTGATATTACCATGCGGCAAAACATAGCTCAAAACTTAAATTGCACATTTTAAAAGCCTTAGATAAATTCTAGTTGAATTTTATGTTTCTGAGCACCTTAGAAAATCTTAGAATAGTCGTCACTTACATTCTGGTTGTATAAGAACCGTAGTAGTTGGAGGCGTAGTTGTTGTAGTCGTTGACATGGTTGTGGTTGGGGCTAACGTGGTGGTTGTGGTTGTAGTGGACAATAAGTCCTCTAAATCTATATCTGTGGGCGGGTTAGGAGCAGGAATCAACTGGTTGTCTATAATACCAAAATTTAGCCATGGCCATAAAGCGGAATGGTCACAAAATACTTTAATGTATGTCAGATCTCGCTGCCGCTGGGGATATGGTGTAGGCATGGATAAATATTCCCAAATCTCATAATATGCGTTCTCCATTGTTTCACTGTACTGCTTTGGATTCCTAGTCGTTAACAGAACAGAGCCTGAACAAACTTGATATTCTTCAAACCCTGGGGTTCGACAATGGATTCGACAGATTCTTCCACACTCGTCATAAACTCGAATGAGGGCTCTGGACTGAAAATTGGCAGAATCACGCGGATCCTTTACTGCAACACTGGTCCACACTGAGGAGACAGGAAAGCGTTTATCAACGATAGAATATTCCCGATATACACCACGATAATCTAGACCAAAAGATTGTACATAAACCCTACCGGTTGTTCTGTCACTACATCGACATTCGTCAACTTGCGGGGCTAAAATTGAGTCTAAATCAAGCCTTGACATACTATAGTTCCCTGAAGTAGAAAAGCGAGCAGGAGAATAAACGTCTTCTGTAGACATTGTCCCCATTGACGTGAATGCTTTTGATGGGTAGGTGTATCCTGGCGGTCTGTTGTATATAACCTCCATGGCTAAGTAAACCCAGTCCCTCTCATCACAATTATTACCATCGAGACAATAGGAATTCTGGTATCCACTACTGCCTTGACAAGAATCCGCTGCATCCCGCTTTCCTTCAACAGCTTCGCATCCATTTGTCGCTGAGTTGCATCTTAATGCACCTGTGGTTCCACAAGATTGTCCGTCAGAACAGCTCGGTTCAATATATTCGTGCATTGATTGTCCATAGATGTCACTCAGAGCATCTCTGTTGGCAGTATTAGGAACCACATGCAATGGAGCGTTCGGCAAATGAGCCGTAGAATCAAATCTTGTGGGATAGTTAACTTGTGGATCCACACTTGACAGTTCCTGCATGTCTCTAAACTGCTGCCATAGGTAGTCTATGTATGCACCAAGCAGAAAATACATTGGATCATTTGTGGCAGTTTCTAAAAGAGCCATATCTCCACCAACCCATAACCTCACCCCATATGAGTGTAACTCAAGGTTGCTTAAAAAAGCAGCATTTGGAAAGGTGATATCTGATATTTGAGGCAGCTCATTCAGTAACCGAGTAACATCAGTAGGCTTCATCAGGCGACCAGATTCTCCTGTGTTCCGGATCAGTTCTCTACCCAGAATATTCCACCTAGCAAATGGTCCAGTCACTACTCTACCATTACCATTGCCCGCATAATCAGGACTCCAAATTAGAGACTTAGTCGGATGAGCTAGTTGAGAGTCCAATGTGTTGTCCCAGTACGGTAAGACTACATCACTCTCATACTCCCGAAGAGCCAATTCAAATCTGTTTGAATAGAATAGAATAAAATGAATTAAGCATATTTTGTTACGAAAACACACCTGTCGTTAAACTCACACATTGACAGACAACAAAATCCATCTCCTCAGCCACAAATGATGTCTTAGAGCTAACTCATACCTATAACAAGAAAATGTCGTTTTGTTTTAAGACTCTAAAATTAAAGGTTGTGTTGCTAAACGGAACCAATGTCTGACTTCTCTTCAAAAGGACAATGTATTGAATCAAAACATCAAAGTGTGTTTTATCAGTCGGAATGAAAATTAAGCTACATAAATAAATGGAAAAGAGTAAACCACTTTACATTGATTTCAGATAATAAAAAAATGAAATGATCGCTCGACGATTCTGGAATCTCATAAACACATCCTGATTCATATTGATTCTACCCTTCTTAAGCATCCATCAACATGCGTACATATTATTTATATTTCAAATCGAGCTTACAAGATAAGAAAGATACGGTTCCAAGGCAGAAAGGCGGGTCCTCCTTGGGAATTTCTTGCTGTGTCTCCAATATGTAGACTCATTAACGCCTCGAACTTTCTCTGAGTGGGTGAAAATTAAAATTAAGCGAAATAAGTTTACAGTAAAAGATACATGTATTAATCAGACAGTGGACAAAATGATTTACTAGTCATCATAAACGCTTGAAGCTACAAATGAATTTTGCCCTCAAAAAATAAAATCAAGAAAATCAAAACTTGTTGGCTCAGGCGATAGCACACTCGTTTGTGGAGGAAAAAGTAGCGAGAATGTAGCTAAGCTCCAAACCTCTCGAGGCTGACAGCTCAGCCAGTTTCTCGTGTGTGCGGCAGCTTTAAGGAATAGTCACATTTTCTTTTCCTAGCATTATAAGAACATTTTTTCTCCAGCAGAGCAAAACACTTGAGATTGTACGACTGGGAGTGTTGGAGTGCCATCCTCATAGCTAGTTAAAACGTAGCTCAGAGTACGGTCTGTTAAGAACTTTATATTTTGGTTCTCAAACTATTTATTACTTAAGAAACAGCTTAATTTCCTACCGCTCTATCTCGTTTAAATGATTCAACTGCTCGATGGAATTTTGTTCTTTCCTCCACAGTCAGCATCCTGTATTCTTGTCTCTGGCGGACCTGAAAGTTGCCATTTCGGACTAAGTTTACCTCTTGTTGGTATTTCTGATAAAGACTGTTCAACCAGTTTGTCTGTACTCCATCAAGGTTAACCGTATTTGTAGAGTAAAACAGTACTTTTTCAATACACCAGTACTCGACAATCTCTGCATTATATTGTACTCCGATAACAGAACCATAATCACTTTGAAGACACGTTACATACTCGCTCTCTAAATGACCCTGGTCAATATCGGCCGGGGTCAGTCTAATAAACAGGGCAAGGATGTAAAGTAACGTGGTACAAAAGTAATGTCCCATCTTTAACGATCTGAAATAAAAAATGTGATTCATAGTTGACATAATTATACAGTAAAGCATATTTGAATATAATAGTTTGTAAGACCTATTTTCAATCGAGCTTGTTTCTCCCACCACAGGATCAAATATAATATCTTTCACTAGTACTAGTGTGAGAGGACGATGCATAGCCAGAACTCGAACCCAAGGCCTTTGGGTAGTTGCAGGTATACGAACACGCACACAATTCGTGTCTGA
The DNA here is from genome assembly GCA_031763545.1 of Mopalia muscosa. NCBI lineage: Eukaryota > Metazoa > Mollusca > Polyplacophora > Chitonida > Mopaliidae > Mopalia > Mopalia muscosa. Next base: position 12,386 of record JARFOD010135226.1, read on the forward strand.
CGAAACCATGACATGACATGGTACATGATCATTTACACTTCGACCCTGTGCATCTTATATCGGAACATCCTTAACTGCTCAAACAGTGGAATTCTGGGGATGGGAGATAACTCTAGTAGATAAAAGCAACTTGGCTTGGGTTGCTGCTTTGTATACGCGGACTGACTTGGTGAAAGCTTTTCGATGGTTTCGTGTAATTTTCTCCATAAAACCAGGTGTCTGTACGAATTTGATGAGAGTCGAGTGATGTTCTTACTTGTGAATTCTTAAAACTAAGACTGTATAAGCGAGGTTATCTGATTTAGCAAGTGGAAAACAGACTATCCCTAACTTTACATGCCAGTTTTAAGTCTTGCAAACAAACGCACTGTTCAGTTCCAGATGGATTCAACTTCAGATCGATTGATTAAATCTGATTGGCTAACAGCTAACAACGTTGTGAAAATCCGCATTGGTACTATTTTCATGAAAGTAAATGTCTCTAGGATCCGACTCCAAAACAAAATATAACAGTGTGATAGTGAAGTCTTTGATGTTGTTTTTAAAGAAATATGAGATATTTATTGTGTGTGGCCGTAAGTAGCCATGCATTAATGTTCAACCTGTGTGGTTTGTCCATAGAGACAATCCACAGTGCTAAACCGACAGATTGCGCTATATATGAGCGTCCTAAACTCCCGTAACACAGACGTCATGTGGCATATACTTTAATATGCCAAGTTGGCCATTTTCCTCCTAGGAATTTCAACCTGTGTGAGGTGTGCCCAGATACATTCCACATGGCTAAACCGACGAGTTGTGTTACACACATGTGCCATAGAATCACGTAACACAGACGCCATGTCACTGGCGTAATAATATGCCGAGCTGGCCACCGCTGAATGAACAGTCATAGTATGTCATGTTTGTTTACAATCTGTACGATTTAACTGAGCGTATTAATACGAAATAAGTGGGTGTGACGTAGCAAAATTTGCGATGGTTAATCCTAGATTTTACGCTCCCAAAATAAACCCATCTGCCAATCAAATTGGATTAGAATTAGGGAATAACCGTTTTATGCCTTGTCGCTTAGAATAAAATGCCGAGCTGGCCATTCACTTCACCCCCCG
>JARFOD010135237.1:0-13494 GCA_031763545.1 Mopalia muscosa
AAACCAGGAAGAAACCTAGTAAAAACCACCCCCGCGATTGCCGGAGCCACCCGGCAGTGACTTTGCAACATTCTATTTGAAATAAATCTTGACTCAATTTTGGGGTTTTTTTTGTAAGCTATCTTTAATAAAGCCCTGGTAATTGTGTGCTTCTATTATTAAATAAAACCCCATATGGCTTAATCCTTAAGCTAACATAATATTTTCAAGCACAAATTTGTTTCCTCCTATATTCCATGTTCAATCGTGGCTTAGTGCTTCTGATGGAACGTAAAGTTACTCTATGGGAAAAAGCTTTTTCTTCTTCCTAAAGGAAGCAGGTTCTTCAAATAAATTGTAACAGAATGATTCGGCATTGCAAACGGAATGCAGCGGACAATACATTTTGTGATGGAATTGTATCCTTGGGATTATTGTAATGAAATTGGATTTTTAGATTGTATTTACTCTGTCCTCTTCCTATCCTTGGTTTACGGGATTGTATTGTTTAGTGTCCCCACAGGCGAACCTTTATGTATTTTCATCGACGCGAAGCACTCAGATGTGACAATAGGACATTAGCATCACTAAAAAGAAACGGGTATGATCAATTGTTAACAAACAACACTACCCATTCAGGCAGACCTCGAACTCAACAGAATATTTTAATTGGCAGTGATCACAGTGTTTGTTGGGGAGAATTGAAGTATATGGAGGTGTGGACAATAAACAATGAAACACAATAATAAAACCCACAGACAAACTTCTCTGAAGGAAAATACCTCACAAACAAGGCGCAATTTTGTAGACTGGCCACACATTAGTTAATTATGGAACGGAATCAATAAAGGCAGAATAGTCATCATCAGCCATGTATTCCACCAGACAAGGCCATCTGATCGATATAAATATATTGAATATCGACATGCTAGTTAATGTGTATACCAGAGAAAGCGGATATGTTTATCTCTAAATGAACATCGGTATGCTGTGACGAACCTTGGTGTTGTCCATTGTGTCATGTGTGTCACAATCCAACTAAGACATAGTTCGAGAGTCATGGCCTTATGACACAATGAATCAATTACGCTGGTGGATCGAAAAAAAACATATCACTCTTATTAAAGAAGAGCCAGTGGTTATGCATTTAACAAAAATCCCCGCATTTCTTCTTCGTCAATTCGCCCATTCCGAATCTCTTCCATGGAATTCCCTCCTGATATCCCCAATACCTGGGAAATTCTCAAACAAAATGTCACTCGGCTATCAAAGGATTTCAGCGAAAACTTAACTTGAAATATTTGTATCGTCCCTCAACACTCAGCTTATCTTACTTTTTGTTTCATTGTTTCAACTTGGGTAAAAACTCCGTTATGGGTTCGTGTCAAGTGTGAGTTGCGCTGTGTTTGCTGAAGTTTCTTGACCAAACACGTTTCTATCCCATTAACAGAAAGATATCTAAGAGAAAAATTACAACCATAACATCAAAGCTGGATACATACAATTGTAATTATAATAACAGCAAAGGATATATTATTATTAATACCTGAAAATAGCAGCAATTGGAAGACAAGTTGATCATATCGGATAATATGTTATTAAAACAGCTCTTTTGCATCAGTGTTAGCTTAACCAGGTGGCCGACAAAGTTTCTTTTAGATTGTCTCTATGTGCACATACACACGGTGGTCAAATGCATGTATTTAACGGTAAACAAATTTGGAATATGTTGAATTGATCAGCTTAAACTTAGTAAACGCTCAGTTAGTGTCCTAGGTACTCGCTCAAAAACGCAATGAAATATGTATGCATTAGCCCGTGTTTGGCCATTTTTGTGTCTTATTTGCAGAACAAAATTGATCCATGGCGGATTAGTCTAGTATGTATGTTAAAACGTCCGTCGTTTCAAACAATCGTATAATCTAGATTTTATTTATTTTAATGCATTTACAGCACTTCCTTATGTTTATCAAGTAAATTAAAAACATCCGTATACAAAGAAACTACAAAAAATATGTGGTGAACATTAATTTCAAACTTATTGGTAATGCAAGAGAATTGACTTGTCTTTTCAATGTATGCAGCAGAAGTCTCCTGCTGTTTGGTTAAATGCCATACAGTAGGAGCGCTGTTTTGACGTTGAGTTATTTATTTTGACCGACAAACATGCCCTTTATATTCTAATTACAACTGTTGATTGGTGGCAAAAGCTCATGCACTTATTATATACATTCATATTCGTTCATACCTATATAACAACAGGAGCAAATGGGAATTAATCAAAAAACATAAAGTTTATAATCTCCATTAAATGTTTAAAAGCATTTCAATCTTCTCAGTGGGCGTAAAATCCGGTACAATTCGCAAGAACTGTTTTGTACATGTGGTCCAGTTCCATACTGTTTGAGTTAATTAAACCCAAGCGGACAGGTACTATATTGGCAAAAGAAATTAAGTAGTTGATAAGAGTTAAACGCCCACCGTGGACGACATACAGCTGTTTTGGACTTATTGTGATCGATGTAGACACGTGCAACTCAGTTTTTGATGTTGACATGCCGTCTGTGTCAATTTTCGAAAGCAGTTAAGCTACTTAATACCTGTGTAGTTTCATGACGAAAGTTTTCAAGCGGCGGAAAATATTCACTCATGGTTTGTTGATGACTGGACTATAATAAGCAAGGGATTATGCGGTGTTTAATCATACAAATATATACCCGTCAGACAGCGTTAAAGAAAGTATTTGATATCTTGGGCAGATATACTAAACTGCACACAATGGCAAACTATGATTTCACAGAAGAGTATGGCAGAGATTTAACTACCCCCTACCGTGCTGGGAGGGGAATGAAATATGAGAGTCACGTGTCAGTGAAAACAAAAAGACGCATTGAACAACGATAGTTTCCTACATCTTCGTTTACAAAAAAACGACTCATGAGAAAACGAACGATATCCGGATACAGTCCCTAAATCCTCACGAAAACCTTCCGTTAAGTATGCGACTCACAGGTATTAAAGGACTCGGCGACGTTGAGTTCTCAAAATGCGAGTCTGAGGCGGAGCGAATCTAAACTGATTTCCAAGCAAAGTGCCATGGTTGATACCCACGACGACTACAGAGAAATTGTATACGTCGTGTGATTTGTTTGCAAAATATGGTAAATATTATACCGGATTAAAACGGTGTGAAACACTTTGGGTTCTTATGTGTGGCTTTATTTACACTACTCAATAACAGCATAACTTATAGACATATTTATTTAAAGCATACAATAAAACCATTAATCATAGAATTTACAGCTTTATTTACAGTATTGACGATAGAATTGTTTTTCTTACAGGCACAATAATAACATATTATAGACATTATATTAAAATCAAACACGAAATAACGTCCACATATTCCAGGTTAGCCTTCCATTTACAAAGTCTGACATCGATGTATCTGTAACGACGACGTATGTCCTTCGGAGCTTCTCCATTTCGCTTTGTTTGTTGCCTGTTCTGTTTTGAAAACGTAAATTTTACTCTTACACCCTTCCAAGTGATTGGTTGTCCTGGTCCCTTCGGTTTCATAATGGTTTCACATTACAAATAGAATGTTCCCTTCAAGCAGAAGCCATAGTTGATATAGTATAGCTGTTTATCAGAACAAATGTAGCAATGATGTTGTTGAAAATGTGCTTTAAGGGCCACTCCCTGCGATGGATTTCGCGGCCCGTTAATCACTTGCTTTATTATTCTTAATTTGTTTTTACCAAAATGTGTATATTTAATTTGCATTGCTGTATTTCATTTAAAAGTTCAAGGAAATAACAATAAAATATTAACAGCAACAATAAATAAATAAATGTTTTTTTTTGTAAAAGTGTTAGACTATTTAAACGCGAAGTAAGCATTTTATGTTTTTACAATGTATATACAAGTTTTTTTTACAGTGTTTGCTACACTATAAAAAAAATACTGCTTTATTGGAGTGTAGATGTGTTACACTTGCGATCTGCTTTTTTATAACAGATCTCGCTGCAAAGACACATTGTTGCAGTGTAATTTAAAATCATTTAATTATGTAGCCTTAACATATTGCTGTAAGTTTACAATATATGAAACTGCAAATTCACAATATTAGCATGTAAGTTTACACAATAAGCTTTTGCAGATTTACACCATTGAGCTTTAACATACTGTAGAACGGTTGCATAATCACAATCAGGACTCAATAGAATATGAAGATGATAGGGAACTTCTGTTCGCATGGGCTAAATTGGTCGCCTTGACAATAAAAGTGTTCTAAATTAAATTCCCGATCATGATCCCATTGTATCTCCTTGGTTTATTCCAAGTTAGAAAACAAGCCAAATATAAACGCTATGTGAAATTGCAATGTTAATTAGAAATTATACCATTTGGTAGTCATATGTTAACATTTGTGGAGGTTACCCTATTTAAGAGAAGGGACATTGAATTGATACTGATTCAGCCACAATATTTTGCACGAGAATCACCGCTGTGTTTGGCAAGACTAGTAGTTGATATATCGATAGGACATTTCCTTTCAAACGCAATTGATGTATGCAGTCAGCGACCAGTCCTCCGCACATAATTAGTTCATGGACACTCGTAGTCAAATTAGTTTGACTGAATGAACGATAGAACAAAACAGCAAAATAAATATAAAATTAAGTGGCATGGAAATGAAAATGATCTGGTTGTAAAAGCGATGCTCCAGGCTGCAACACTCCCTATATCCTTTGAAAGGTTTCCATTGAATATACATACATACATATGATATAGACTTGTTGTTTATCTTCTATAGCATCACCTGGGAGTTTCAATTGTATACCATATATTATTGGTTTTTACAAAAGCCAACGAGATTAAGATCTGTTTGACAATTCAATCGTTCGCACTCGTTCGTGGCTGCAGTAATAGGAAACTTTATGGTTGATTATTTCTTAACATCTAGTGAACACGTATCGAAGCTTACCTAGAACGGCAAATAACTTTGATTTAAGGACAACCATGTGATTGGGCACATTTAAAAAATTGATAGACAGAATCTCATTGAAAAAGTCATCCAGATATTGTTATTTTTTCGGTGACAGGACAATAAGTTAGGATTTCAGGTAAATGCAATTAGCATCAGTTGGGCCTTTTTATGTTTATAAAGCTACCATATATTTTATTGTCTTGTTATTCTATGTGATATTTGTCTTGGTCGCCAAATAAAGGCCAACGTATATTTTGCATTGGATTTCACACCGGCATGCATAAAAGGCAAAAGTCGAAAAAGTGTTGGAGACGACAGCGAAATTTCTGGATAAAATCTAACACCATTTTGTTTTGCTATCTTACACACACAAAGCTGTGTTTTTATTGAGTTGTGGTCCAACAGCAACGTTTTGTAAATTTACAAAAAAAAAAAACAAAACAAACAACTGAATACAGTTTTAATAGGTCTAAAGTATTAGTAGTGAAAATTGCTGTAGCGTTTTACAGCTAGTAGTACTGTAAATACACAAACATTTTTGACAGCGTCTAAACAAATCTGTTGCTGTTGGAGTATGCTTAAAATGGCATTTGAGTTTCCTCGGACTTTTCTGAAAAGCGGATTAAGCCTTGGAATGCTAATCCATCAACTCCAGCTGTGTTGGAATCGATCATACATGGCTTTGATGTGGGATACAAGTGATTTCTTGCATTAAGGAAACGGAAACTATAACTGTAGGACCGTATAACAAATATATTAAGCCTGCACTGCATCCAAATCGATCACAAAAATCGAAATATGTCATGAGTTATTAAGCCTATTTAAAAACATAGTGTTTATTAAGAATCAATCGTAAAGTAGAATCGATTCTAATTCATCTGCAGATATATCGATTCTAAGATACACCCGGGACATATGTTTCATTTGCTGATCCGTGAAAAATGCGTCCCAAATATTTGCGAAATTAATGCGCGATGGCCTGGCATGGCGTACAGTCTTCTTGGTCCTGTCCACTAGAGAAACTCTCACGAGAAAACGATTGTTCAATCACTGCGATCGTAGTGTGTCACGTTAGGGTTGAAAATACGGACTGTTCCTGTGAACATGGTCAGAGTATATTGTACGTAAGCTTTACGAAGAAAATAGAAGATATTACACAATTAAAATAAATACCATAAATAATGCTCGAGTGAATGTTCGAAAGAGACAACCTTGAGTGGGCTTTTCTTTCTACCATTCAAGAAAGCAATATTTATTGTTTTTAAACTTACCTGTATAATATTCTATTTATTATTTACATCAACTATAAAATCAAAATCCGTGTAAAATTCCTTAAGCAGCTGTCGTCTCGCAAATGTTGGATTTACCAATCCTTCGATATTCCTACGCCTGAGCGAAATAAAACCGTAATTTATCAATATAGTATGCATGTAAATGTTATCAGTTTTTTTGCTATCTTACACGGTTAAAATGTCTTAGATGTTTTTTAATTAGGTTACCATGCATAATATTGTCCGGATTGCTTAGGGCGAGTGTTTGTGGCGGGCACATGATCTTTCTGTTCCGTACTTCCGCTCGGTAGAATCCCAATCAAACTTCAACTTACATCTCTTTTAATTGTTGAATGCTACCCCACGAAAGTGACGTCACTACAAGACCATGAGTGACTTGAATGGGACATGACCATGCAGAAAGAATCAGACCAGGGACAAATTTAAATATTGTCCTGTTCCTCAATGAATTATTTACAAACGTTGCATACTACATTAATAAAAAATCAATTTTCAAAACTCCAATGTTAGGCAAGTAATTGTTTCAATAAAAACAGTTCTACCACAGCGGCTATTTATTTTCGTAAAGTCACACCAAAAAAGTTCGGATAAAAGGTTATCGGGATGTTAGTAGCAACCCCAGTCCGATGTAAAATATGCATCCTTTTCATTATAGGTCCCTGGAAATTGAAAGGAATCGTATGTTAAAGGGAACGAAAATATAACGAGAATATAACATCTATTGTGAAAAGTGAGCCTGATTGGTGGCATTAGAATATTCAATTATCTTTTCAGGACATTATCATTCCCGAACCAGATACCGTTATGCAGAGTGATGCGTCAATGTCTGGGTGGCGTGGTGTTTTTTTAATGATAACAAAACTGGATATCAAGTCAATAAGAACTGTAAGCTGCTTTTCTAACACTGAAATCTTTCTGTTAAGACATGTCTTATAAACATGTTCGACTGATGACGGACAGTACAACTACTGTAGCCTGAGTCACTCAAATCGGTAGTACAAAGGTTTTATGTAATCAAATCACTAGAGACATATGGGATTGGATAATATCAAGAAATATTATATATACTCTCCCAAACAAGAAACGCAACATCACAAAACACGAATTCTTAGTAAAAATTGCGTCATTCAGACATGACAACATGATCATATTATAATGCAAATGTAATGGAATTTAAGCACCTGATAGTGGCTGTTGACCACACGTGACTTTTGGGTCAGTCTTTGTGTAACGATGTAGAAGAAGGCGCAGGGAAAAACTGAAGGCAGTTGCAAGTACAAATCATGCCCAACCATTAAGCTAGTTTAATGGGTATAAAACACATAACCGTTCAATTGAATTCAGTTGTTAAATTGTTTCTCCAACCTGCTACTAGACGCAGCTACCGAGAAGGTCGTCATTGATCATCTATTGGCCGGTATATCTCAGAATGCAGTCGCTAGACTTCATCATGTCCAGCAGAGCACGATTTCCAGGCTCTTCCAACGGTACCAGTAATCCGGTTCAACGGCTGACCATCAATGTTCTGGTCGACCTGGGTCACAACAGTAGCCCATGTTCGCTACAATCGGTTAGTTCATCTAAGAAACCGGACAATAACATAAACAGAAACCACATCAAATGTGCAAGGTCTCCGGAGAATATCGGCACAGACAATCAGAACCGTATTCGTCAAAACAGTTTATGAGCCAGACGTGCTTACTTTGGCGTAGTATACTGAGACAGCAGCATGGACGTTTAAGGGTCCGATGGTCCATCAGATTAAGGGACTGGAACATGCGAAGTTAGAGACAACTCTGGTTAAGCGATGAATACATATTCAAGCTTCAGAGAAGAGATTGTTGGTTTGATTGGTGTTTAACGTCGTACTCAAGGGTATTTCACGTATATGACGACGGACACAAATACCAGGGAAGAGATGGCCGTACACGTGTCTACAGACGCCGGAATGAGACGTTCTCAAAGAACTGCGTCAACAATTTCGGCGGAGGAAGTGTGATGATGTGGGGTGCCACCAGATTTGAACCCAATAGAACATTTGTGGGATGATTTGTATAGACGCCTGTGCAATCTATATCCAGCGGCGCCAAATCTGCATGAACTGCAGCAGGCTCTTGAGCAAAAATGGAGTAGAATTCCACAAAACCGTATTCGTCTATTGTCTATGCTGAGACGGTTCCGTGCTGTGTTACAGGTTAATGGTGCATTGGCGTCAACTGATCGCTATGGACTTTAATGTGACAAATTTTGACATTTTAATGAACTTCAAAATCTGAAGAACCAGTGTGCTTAATATCAATGTAATGTCATCATTATTTCTGTATTTAAAATGATGTTGAAAATGCTTATTTGGAAAGAATAAAAAATAATGATGCCTTTCTTTTTTAGTATATCTTGTTCGCATATACCAGTTTCATTAAATATTACAGCCGATGTAGAATCTAGGAAAAGCAATATTTATGTTGATTGGAAGCTACAAGAAACTGTCTGTGTGTAAATCTTCAGACGCTTTGGTAAGCGTGACCTTGATACATACTCAGTCAAAAAAGAAACTTCACACTGATGATTTTTTAAAAATATTTTCTTAAAACTTAATACAAGAGATATAATTATTATTATTAGAGGTAAATGCGTTGTTAAAGACATCTTGACACACCGCAACTCCGACGGGCACAAGCATGCAGTTCGTGCGAGGATACATCTAGGATAAAGCATGTTTCCCTGTTTTCCTAGTCACGTGATCTTATGGGATACGTGTTATTGAGCCCATGTTAGCACAGTAGATTGACATCTCGGGAAAACAAGTTCTTACTGTAAATTATCCGTTGATTTGCAATGCCACGAATGTCAAACATTCAACGTGAACCTGACATTGCATGCTGAATAGAGGAACGTCGGTCACTGACGTTGCCAGGGTTATGGGATGTAGTCGATAGACTACCCATGATATTCGGACACGCCTCCAACAAACTGGCACCTCGGCAGACCGAACTCGTGACGACACATGCAGAAGACCGACAAATAATCTTACGTCATTTGCGTAATCGATTTCTCATTGCAACCTCCGCTAGGAATGTTTGTTTAGAGGACGTGTGACTGCCCAAACCATACGTAATCGCCTGCGCACTGCTCTCCTCCATCCGCGCCGGTCATAACATGGACCAATTTTAACCCAGTTGCACTGACGTCAAGGGCTTTCCTGGGCACAACGACATCTAAAATGGACTTAAATCCATTTTGCACTTCGCTGAGTTAGACTTTGGAGGAGACGCGTTGAACGGAACGCTCAGTGTTGTGTGCAGGAAGTGGACCGTTTTGGGGGCGGTAGTGTTATAGTTTAAGGTGCATTTAATGGTCCTGCCTGTTCCCTATTGATTGTCGTTCAAGCAAATATAACTGCTGCATGATACAGAAATCAAGAGCTCATTGCAGAGATTTTGACATTCATTGCAGCTCATGGTCCAGGTCTGACATTCCAACACGAAACTGCCAGACTATATACTGCCAATTTAACGCGGAATTGTCTTAGGAATGCTGGCTTCAATGCCATGGAGTGGCCCTCAAGGTCTCCCGACCGTAATCCTATAGAACATGTATTGGGCAGAAGACTCCGTCTAGGAAGGAACCCTCCACAGAATTTGCAGTACTTGGTGCCATGTTGGTTCAATTATGCGGACGCACCCCCCAAGCTGTGTTCAGACGCATCATTCAATCCATGAGGCGACGTTGCGTCGCAGTTGTGAACACTCATGGAGGGCATACGGGCTATTGACATGCTTTTATCAAGTTGTAACTTAGCATTTTTACTCTCATACATTTCCGTAGCATTTCCGGTGGAACTAGTTACATAGTGAACAGAATTTGTATGGTACACCGTCCTTAATGGGTACGAGATGGAATTTAGTCATTATGTAAAACCACTTTTTTATGTTCAACTTATCAACATTCAAACGAGTGTGTAGTTTCTTTTTTGACTGGTTATATCTATGTCACAGGTTTTCAAGTGACTTTCTTGAAGGCATATGCCTTCAAGAAGGCATATGGTTCATGGGTTATATGGCGGAACTAGCAAACCTAGCTCAGTCACATTAGCCTTCAGACCTCGACCAATCCGTTGTATTATGGAATCCATACATAAATAGTAGTGGGGAGGCAAATCGGCTCCCCACTATTTTTTATGTCATAATAATTACTGCATTTGCTTAAAAATCCCAGATATGCAAGTGAGGCATAGGGACGCATGAAAGGCTGCTAAACTGAAAGTGTCTTACGTCATTCCATGTCAACCGATCTTTACTGCCTCACAATTTAAACGAGTTCAGATAAAATCCGGTTTGAATAATTTGTGTGAACGAGCATTTATTCTTCATTCGATAGTTACCATGTGAAAGTTTGCTTCGTTTGTTTAATAAATCTCCGGTACTTGCGTGGATGTGCTATTAAGTTACATCTTGTCTTAATCACAGCTATGTTACAGCGAATATCAACGGTAACGGAATAATCGGGACTGAATTCTTATGGCAAGATTCAGGATAGTTGTATTGGGAAGTGTTCACACTTTTGTAAAGAAGCAGGCTTTGCACAAAAAAAAAAAAAAAATGCTAGACACACCATGATTGTTTGTTTTTTATTGGTATTTAATTCTTTCTCAAGGGTATTTCATTTATAGGAGGACAGATTATCCACTTCAAGCAGTTCCTTGCTTAAACGCTATGGAAGACACAATGACCCATTTCTGAAAACGACCAGTTGACACATATTGATAATAAACGCTTCCTGAAGTAACCGTAAGATATGAGGTATACTCCGTCAGACAACGGATATGGAGGTATAAACTGAAATCAATCGAGACCTACTGGTCACTCTGTTATATATAAAGGCGATCATAAATCATACAGACAAGCTCTCCTGGTAGAGACTTTCCGACCGAGGTGAAGTATTGAAAAATGACAATACTGGCTGTGCTTCTGTCAGCAAAATCTTTCTGATCGCCGAACAACTGACCACAAGTCGTCAATAATGTAAAATTTGAACACAATTAAGAATACGGAATGTCACCATCCATCATAAACCAACCGAGATTGGCACATCTGTTCAAGGTCAGAACCTATTAAAGATGGTCGTACCAGTGCATGGGTCCATTATGGGAACGATGATTAGTTCGTCAATAAAATAGTTTCAGTATGCTATGAACCATGGTGTTGATCTTAGCATATTTTGTGTAAATATTCAAGTTACAAGAACTGTTTTTTACGGTCGTCGTAGTTGTGATGTGAATGAAGCTGTTATATTTTAATAGGGTATGAGTAAGTTTCTGGTTAAGTTAAGCGTTAACTCTATCTCACAAATAATGAATCATAGTTTGTCTTAAATGATGGACATGTCAGATAAGTTGAAGTACATAACCCGGCGACACATTCATGTAGGAACAAATGCACATCACACACATGCCTTAACCATCATATGTATATACAGGGTATAGTACTCTTTTACTTCTACATAATCTTCTAACTTCCCCACATCTATTTGTATGAACGCAACTAGAAAATTATGTGGATACAATCATAAAAAAACAACTGCCTTCTAATAACAAGAAAGCTTTGTTCATGAAAGATTTAAACCACTGAAATATAGTTACTCTCCTAAGAAACAAACCAATGTCAAAGTAGAGAACGTAAAACAAGTATTGGTTTTGTTGTTGTTGTCTAAAAGGCTATCTATATCTGAACATGTCTAATGTAGTTTTGCTTTTGTTTTTCTTGCCACGCGATGAGTAAACCATATTGATGAAACGTAACATTTTTCGTTTTCATCTTGATAAAAAGTCAAAGTTAAGCTAATTCCGTATTTTGAAGAGAGCCGCTCTAAACTACTTTAAACAAATGCATGGCTTGAAATGGGACATATTTATGTTCAGGGTTTAAATAATTCATCACCAGCAGCAGTGTATGTCATGTAGAGATCTGTGCAAACAAAAATTGATTTTAACCAATGAAAATAAATAGTGCATTTGTATACAAACACGAAAACACGTTTCTTGAAGAGAGTCGCACGTTTCTACACAAGATAATTTAATTTAAGCCTAGATTCCAATCGGTCTAATTCATTCCGGACAACTGATGCTCGATTTACAGACAAATTGATCAGTTTGGTACACATGTTTAACATTTGTCTACCAGTTGACATTGTGTTGTAAGCTTCGATTCCGATGAATATAATCTCAGACAAATCATCAATATTATATAACTAAACACACAAAGATTTGGTTACCGAAGAGAGTCCACAAATCACAATTCTCACAGTCACGCTTTTCGGTTATTTCACAGGAAAGCAGTGAGAAAGGATGCTCTTGTTATAACCTAAACAAATAACATATGCATGCTAATGGTTGCTCATAATAACCCACACGGATATTTTGTAATTTTGCCTGACAATAGTGTCAAATCTTTCCAAAACTGACTTTGCTAAATCCCTCCTCCCCAAGGATGAAGAACACACACGGGCGTTGTATCTGTCCTGTCCGTACATTCATAAAAGAATAGGAAATTACGGGAAAAAATAAATTAAAACAATTCGGAAAAAGAATGGATCTTTGATTGGCCACTCAACAAAGGATGCACACTTACAGTATGGAACGTTTCTTGCTTAATAATTTATTCATTTGTGTTTTAGACCATTCAAGGGTATTTGTTAAACGGTAATGTTTCCCCACGTTAAAAACTACACCTTCTAACCACATTACGCAAGTTATTTTGCTATGTTAAACAAATGCTCCTCCATAGCTAAGTAACCGGTCTACGAAAACTCTTAAAGTTTAGTAGCATAACCATGGTGACTTCTTCTTGTTAAACCATCTTCACTGAAACTTGTTTCACCAGCCATTATTAGATATGTTTATTCTTTCGATTATATCCTAATAAATTAGGAGTAGCTACATCCTATTCCCATCAAATAGGAAAAGCTACCATCCTATCCTCAATAGCCAGGAGTAGTTAACATTATTACTTCATTAGATAGGGATAGCTACCATGATAACCTCATTTGATAGTAGTGCCTACCCTGAAGTCTTCTTTAAATATGAGTAGCTTTCACGATATTTTAATTAAATAACAGTAGCTACTATATACAGTAGCTGATAAATTCTTAAAAATAGGTTTGTTTGTTTGTTTGATTGGTGTTTAACGTCGTACTCAAGGGTATTTCACTTATATGACGACGTACACAAATACA
>JARFOD010135248.1:0-13492 GCA_031763545.1 Mopalia muscosa
GGGCCCCCCCCCCCCCCCCCCCCCCCAATTCTCAGCAATTTGGATTATAAGCTAATTAAAGCATGATAAAGTTGACCAGTAATACAATACAGCTATTAGAGGGGACAGATGAGTGATAAAACATACAGTTTGATTAACCCTGTGAGATTAGAGTAATTTGTGTACAATAAAGCTACTGTATGATTTTAATAGAGGTTGTTTACTGAACAATATAACCCTATTAGTATGCATGCACAACTCTCAACACGACACAAAACACCTTAAGGGTTTATTCAAACTGGGTTATAAATAACTCGTGTACACCAGTTGCTACTCTAAAGAAGTTCGACTCGCCTATATTCATGTAAACACCTTAAAAAATTGGAGATGTCGGCTTTTTTTTTGTCACAAAGGTGAGTCATAAATTGTGTTTTAGTATGAATTATCTTTTTTATTTTAAGCCATAGCAAGGTTGCCTCAAGATAATACTATAGGCAGGTCATAAAAAAGACAGATTACATAGGGTTTGATTGAATATGGTTTGATACCATACTCAAGGTAATTTCAATCACATGACAGTATGTCAGCCCAACAGGGGGAGATAATCACGTATTGGCAATAAAGAAAGGCAAACCTGGAGTATTGTAAAACAAGGACTCACATAACAAGGAGAAAATCTTCATGATGCCCTGTTGTTTGGAGAGCATTTTAGCACTCAAAGCAGATGATAGTATTAAGAGAGCTTGCGATCGTTTATTTTCAGGTTAAAAATATCTCACCAGATTCAATATATGGCTAATAATGTTCATAAAAATTGTTAACATCATGTAATACAGGTTAAACTTTTATGCGATAAATTCAATTTTTTTGGTTTGACATTGATATTGGAGTGGGTTTTATATAAAAAAAAATTAATAATTTTTTTTTTTTTTTTTAACTTCTCACCGGACATAGGATTTCACGCGATCATGGGTCGCATGATTTTCCAGCGGTGATGAGAACATCACAGCCAACAAAGCTACATATAAAGCACCTGCTTCTACAAATGTAAAAATCTGAAAAATCCAACACATAATTGGCAAACTTTAGACGATTTTGTATTATGTTTTATGCCTTTCCTACAAATAATTCACACCTGTGGTTAGGTATAATTTGTGACGGAAATTACAATTGACATCGCTGACAACAATCAATGATCACACAGGTAAGAAAACAAAAATAGGTTTCATGCTGCTCATTAGCTCTGAGGGCACCAGGGCAACAAATCTTCCTCTGTTAAGCCCAGGGGCAAATACAGGTTTGTTATTTGGGCGCAGACCGCCATCCGGTGGAGAAATTTTGTATTCGGCACGTCCATGAAGAGCAGATTTTGAAACATCTTCAGGGAAGCAATTACCACAGGTCTCAATCATGGAAAATAATTGAATAACCAACTGTATTTAGGGATTTCTCCACATGAATTTTGGAGTTTTTGAGAATGATAATTCGAGCCTTTTGGGAGCCCTCCTCATTTGGGCGCTGGTAATCAGTATGAAAATCACTCTGTATTTGCCCCTGTTTACTGAAATAATGATAGTACAAACAATGATAATAAAGAACCAAAATCACTTTCAATTCAACACAAATCATTTAAGATATTGTCAAAAATCCTATGTGGTACAAAATATAACTATAAATTAAATAAAAAAGAAATTCACATTCATAATATTAGAAATTCACATAATTTCTTTACAAAAATATAATTGAAATATGATACACAATTATTCAAAAGAAATAAGATAGTAATGATCAAGGTTTCACACATTGTTTGACCAACAACAACAAAAAAGTAGTATAGGAATTAAGTTTTAAGCTTTTTGCCAAATGGGCGACCTTGATTTGGACAGACAATTCAGACTTATACTATTCAAGCAAAATTGAGGTTCTGCAAAATTGACCTTGGTCATGAAAATTTGGATTTACAGAAATCATTCTCAAAAGTAAGCATGCAAGCATTGAGTAAAGGGATAATACATTCCTGAATTTATTAATAACAATAAAAATATATAATATGGCCTCCAGTGCATAATACATGATCTACCATAAAAACAAAGTCTTTTAATATTTGTTAACTTCAAAATGAGCAAATCAAGATAAAATGTATCACCAATATAAGAAAAGATAGCAGGTATACGTGTACAATGATAAAGATGTAAACACAAAGATAGTCATTAAAAAAGATGCAAATTTGGCAATAAAAAAGAGATTAATATACTACAACAAAATGTGTGGTAAAATGAAAATACCACGAAACAAATAAATCAGTCAATTTAATATGCAGCTTTATCAATCCTAAAATACTTCAACGATTATGCCATATAACACGCATTCGTAGCCAAAATGCATCTGACTGATCAGGGTTTTCACTGTATTGATTGCTCTCATATAAGCAGCTCAGACAATGGGTGAACCGATTATGAAAATCACTGGCAGCAAAGCAAGGCAGCAAAGCAAGGCAGGACAGCAACAGACATAATACAAATTACGGACAAATCCGCTTCATGTTGCCTATTGGCCCGCCACGCCTAAGTTGTTGGGGAGACTAAACAAGGTTATCTCAAGGTTACAAGGGCTAAGGCATAAGTATGGTTAACTGGACACCCTGAAGTGAACAATTGCCACATTTGGACACCATGTTTTAAGAAACTTTAACATGAAGGAGATAAGGAAACTGTTAAAATTGGACATACAAGTATTTGAAAAGCGTAGCAAAATTACCATTTTGGACACCTTACTTTTAATTTCTGGCTATGCCCCTGCTTGGTTATGCAAACTTATTTCAGGAGGACTGAATTATTTTTCCCAAAGTTGCTTGCAGTGTTAGGGACCTATTTTAAGGTTAGGCCGGAAAAGATTTCAGCACAGGCCTGTTAATGTATATAAATTGTTAAGTCACTGATATGACAGCCAGATGGGTGAAGCCATGAAGGAAACCTCCAAACAAGATGGGACAAACAGAAAAAAAGACATTCAACTTTGTACATCCTCTTGTAATAATGAATCAAATGTATTATTTCTTTGAGCAACGACATTAAGCTTAAGTAGTATTAAATGTGTTATGTTCAGTTCATCACAATATTCGAAATACACATAACTTTTTTAAAAGTACAGCTTACTACAAATTGAATAAGGGAAATGCACATCAAAAAAGACAAAAAGTACTCTTCGAACAAAGAAGATTTCATTTATCAAATAATTGATGAAAAATCACATTAACGATTTCAGAAAACCATGATATAAAGACTATTTACTACAATTAGATGCAATTCTGCAACTAATAAGAGTTTGAATTTTGTGACCAGTATCCAAAAAACCTGACCAGTTCTAATCAAATGGATGATTGGGTCACCACATATTAAAAACGCATTTTGGATTGTTCCAAAATAATAAGGCGAGTATTCAACAAGGTTGGCCAGACAGGTTTACGGGTGTTTCAATTGTACAAGGGCTGTATATTCCAACAGCAATTGACATTAGCACAACTAAGACGTGAAGCATTTCCATAACGGTGGAAAAGTTAATTATCCTCCTGGGGCCAGTTGTTCAAAGCACTATTAATTTTAATCGTAGATTAGATGACGTCACTCCATGTTGAAGGCCTATCTCTAATCCTAGATTAGTGATTTAATCTGCTATTAGGACTATCTTGGTTTCGAGCAACCGGCCCCTGCCATACACTTGTTGTATATTGGAAGATAAAGAGCAGAATCATGGTAGCGACCATTTATTTCTATAGGTAACTAATATGTGATATAAGCTGTGCACCGATTTGAGTACAAGTTGGAACATTCAAATAAAGCCAATTCCAATGACAATATATATATGAGTGAGTCCAGGATGTGGCTCTGGCAATTGCAGGGGTGTTTTTACGAGGTTTCATTACGGTTTTTTCACCATCATGAGGCTAGGAACAGTGGGAAGTGGAAAATCTGTCTTCATATAAGTAAAATACCATTTATAACGACGTTAAACCCCAATTAAACAAACAAACAAACAATCCAATGACAATATCACATTCATTCCCTCTACCTACATGACCCATGTTGGCTTGATAATCGTATAAATGACTACCTGTTTATTTTAAAATTCTTTTTTGTTTCAGTTTACATGTGATTTAAAAGAGTCTTGCTTTTGATTTATTTCAGTTACAAGAAAACCAGTGAGAGGCTGAACTAAATCATGAATTTGATAAGTGATAATTTATTAAGTATGGATGAGCGAAAAAGATTACATGAGTGCTGATTACCGAAGCAGTGTTTTCAACCATTGATCCCTAAGGAAGATATGTGATTGTGATCATAATTGAATTTAATCATTTTATAAGGAACCTAAGGAAGATGTGTGATTGTGATCATAATTGAAGTTAATCATTTTATAAGGAACCTAAGGAAGATGTGTCACTGTGACTATAATAACTGAAATTAATCATTTTATAAGGAACCAAAGGAAGATATGTCACTGTGATTATAATTAAAACGGGAATAATAATTTATAAGCTTGATAATTACTTGAAATGGGAATGGTGATAGTTTATGATGACTTTATCATTGTCAAATATCAGGGAATCTTGTAATCGGATAAAATGGCTCTTGACATTATAAGACTTAATGTAGGTGGCTGCCTGTATACTACCACCAAATTGACACTACAACGGTTTCCAGATTCTATGATAGGTGCCATGTTTAATGGCAGTATTCCATCATCAGTTGATGCAGATGGGAATTACTTCATTGACAGGGATGGGGACATTTTCCGATACATTCTGAATTTTCTTCGCTCATCCAGACTATCTTTACCGTCAGATTTTGTGGATTTAGATCTGCTGTTGGCTGAAGCGGACTTTTATCAAATACAGCCTCTTCTGAAAGAAGTGAAAGAGCTTAAATTAGCACAGGAGAGAAACCGATTTCGCTGTGGACATTTTATTGAAATTATCGAGGTTCGTGTTGGTTCCATGGCAACTATACCAACCAAAAACTCTAGGGTTAAAACAGTTGTGTCAGGACAAGCCGAAATTCTCCTTTCCCTACCAACGCTAATTATTGGGGATGAAGGAAAGGAAAAACTATCAAAGAAAAGTGGATCTGAGTTTATGGAGCTGGAGCTAAATGGTTGCAATACTCGCCTTCAGCTTGGAGAATTTCTTCAAATGACTGGTTGGAAACTTGAAGATTCTAAAATGTCTTCTTCATCAGGCTGTGATGCTAAATCTCTAATGAGTAACTTAATCATTGAACAGAGTCACAGAGATCGCTGGTTTCTCTCTAAAAACATAACAATTGACTGGCAGAACTTAGGAAATGAAGGGGAAAATGATAAGGATACTCAAAACTGTGTCAATGGCTTTGAACTTAACTGTATGGCATTACAGTTTTAATATTAACCTCTGAAGGGATTTCCATTATGCCATATATTTCAATTTGAATAGTTATTTAATCTTGGAACACAAATTTGAATGTGTGAAATTTGAAGAATATGTGTTGTATTGATAATTGAAATAAGTGGCATGACATGTTTAAAAGCTTTTTTTTAAAATTCACTTAAATTTGTTCCAGTAAGATGTATCCTTGCGCAATCAAAACACATGTAATCAATGAGATAATCAAAGTTGAAAGGTAGTTCTATTTTGTCCCATGTCAGAAATTGCTATATAATCAGCCCCTGTCGGCCTGCAAGTTAGAACATCGCAGGTAAACTTAAATGCTTTGTTACAGAACATGTGGACAGTGTGAATGTTATTTGTTTAATAATTTAGACATTCCGCTGGCAGGCCTGTGTTGTTATCTTTTCTGGCATAATCTTAAAGTGGGTTGTCGAAAATTTTGTGAGGTAACCTAACATTTGCATTTTCCCTTGGATTGCTGATTGGTTGGTGTTCTACGTGGAGCTTAACAGTATTTCACTTCTTTGATGGTGGTGTATTCCAATAAAAATTGACACTAGCACAACCATAAACGGGATGTGTTGTAAAATTAATCTTCATCCAGTGTGATGTAAAGTCTGCATTGCTACTCTTCACACAAAGAGTATGTGGATAGTTTATATTTCTTAAAATGTATCACACTGGCACAGAGGTGTTGATTAATTAAAATTCAATGTTCTAGATAAACTCCTAAAGACAAGTGTCTAACTACATCTTAATCTTGAGTTGTTGTTGCAACTTGTTAGTATCCTAAAGACATATTGATACAAGGTCAATACCATTTACATGATATATAAAGTATGTGATTAATATGCAGCCATCGGTATGGGTTAAGATAGTCCTGATATAACTGAGAATTCATATACATATACAGCCTAACGGCTTATTCTCAGTTATGAATTTGAAGTTATGGTTTTTGGGGTACTCACGAGTCTATTTGCAGATCGTGTGTCCTTGAAATCACATATATTTTCAAAATACAACCAACACAGTAATCAAGAACTTGTACTCTTTTGTTTGCATCATCTTTTATGGTAATCCGAACAAATTTTGTCAAGAAATCGGGATGAAAGCAGCCTAGTGTGTAAGAATGGACAATATAACAGCCATTGGTCACCGCCTCAATTTGAAAGTAGATCGTCCAAGAGTGACGTAGTGAAACTTCCGGGCCAGTCTACTTTCAAATTTATGGGGACAAAGGCTGCTGTTATAAGTAGGCATCTGTACATAGAAACTTCATAACTGAGAATTGCCGTTAGGCTATATATGTATATGAATTCTCAGTTATATCAGGACTAGGTCAAACCATAACATATCCGTTTCAGAAACTGTTTTCTATATTTCTAAAATAAACTCACAGACAAGTGTCAAACTAGATCTCGAGTTGTTATGGGTATCCTGAAGACATCTCGAGAATGTAATGGCCAGTTACCTGGATTGGTTTAGAATATACATGTTGCAGATGGTAGGAGATCGCTACCTGTTGCCCTGGCGCTTTTAGAGCTAAGGGTTGATCTGTTGGCCTTGAGGTATTTTTGTTTTGTGTCCAAGATTATCCTGTTTGTTCTTTTTGCCATGGAGTTAACAGTTTAGATGGTGTTTTCCTACAGCCATTTATCAGATCGCTAGTAACCGGAGTGAAATTGTCACAATACGAGAAAGTGCCATTGTTGATCTCGTGTAGTCTAGCGTGTAAAATTTCTGTAAAAGATTTATGGCTTCACAGACAATCATTATTAACAGTGTTTACCAACTGAACATGATGTAATTTTAAATGCTATTAAACTTTATCATTCAAGTAAAGTCTTAGATAAAGCTTATTTATTTTGGACAAAACATCCTACCATATTGTTAAATAAAAAAAAATCACTTGCTTCCAATGAAAAACGTTGTTTTTAAATCCTTATCCTGTCAAATCTGACTCCCGAAAACTTTTGTCCCAATTTACATGTTATGGGAAAAGACCATCGATTTTTTTACCTAAACTCATTAATTTTATTGCATATTTGCAAAGACAAACATCTATAATGCACTTTCATTCCAGTAATTAGTCAGGCAGAATTGACGTCATTGTTCGGTTTTTCGCCAGTGTGCTTATTATGGATTGCATCTGTACCTACACTGTGTATACACAAGCTGACTTGCAGTTTTAAAAAATCCAGTTTTTAGTACCAGGTTGATATGTACAAGTGGCTGTTTGGTGTTGTTTCGCTTAGGGACAGAGCCTGTGGTCTTGGCTTAGTGGTTAGCCAGTGCGCTTTCTAAGCCTACTTCGATGTACAATTAACAAGATTGAGTCTGTCTGTCGAATCACAGGCATATGAGTGAGTCACATGACATGGCCCTGGCAATTGCGGGGGTGGTTTTTACAAAGTTTCTTCTCCGTTTTCAACCGTAATAAAGCAAGGGACACTGTAAAGTGGACAATTTGGCGTCATCAGAGAAATACCTTTGAATAAGACTTTGAACCCAAATCAAACAAACAAACTTAGGGACAGAACCCTTGCTTTTGGTTTTATATGAAACTTCCACCAGTCCAGGCAATAGGGGACAGCCACGGCTAGATGAAAAACTATCAGGTGTTCAAACAATGATGTCAGTTACACATTTTAAATTAACTAATTAACGGTAATGTTAATTCGATTGCAAGTGCAATACAAATGGTTGTCTTTGAAAATATGCAATAAAAACAATAAGTTTAGGTCGAAAATGAGTTGTAGCTTTGAAATGCTACTGCCTATCTTTCCATTCATTCTTCCTTTGCAGGAATGTTATAAATATGATAAGTCAGAACAATTAACTTTTAATTTGGAATTCTATAATATTCCCAATAATGGTTTTGTGTAAATGTTGTCTGTAAACACAAAAATGCATTGAAAATAATTTAAATAACTTCATGCTTGCAATATAACCGGTTTCTCAAGCCATGAGGGAAAGAATCGCATTTCATCAAATTCCACCACCGCACCATAATTTTAAAATCTTCGTGTTGCTATGGGCTTTTAGAGAAGAAAAAAAAAAACGTTTTACTCCTGCTACAACCTATAAGATTCAGTTCATCAAATTCTGTGAAACCCTGAAACAGTGTGGTCATCATTGTGTACTTTTGCACTCTTCAGCTCTAGGCTGGGTTGGTGAAATTAGCTTACTGATCCTCCATCAATGTACCGGCCCCGTGAGGGAGCGGGTTGGCCAGTCCTGCAGAATACTCCCTCGGCTTACTCGGTCGATCGTAAGAGGCGAGAAAAGAGGAGCTTTCTGTTGCCCTGGTGTTCTCAGAGCTAAAGAGAAACAGGAAGCTGATCTGTTTGTACGTTTTATTTTTGTCTCCGTCTTCATGTAAGTGAAATACCCTTGAGTACGGCGTTAAACACCAATCAAACAAACAATCTTCAAACATGGCTTAAGAACGCAGTATATGATTTAAATAACCTACCACAAAAAACCACAAACAAATAATCGATTTTTGCTATACAAGTTGTCAAATTGTGACCAGCCCATAGATTTATTGATCGTGATCAACAAATGATTAAGAAAAAAATAGGGCTCGTCTATTGGTTAACCTTAATTTTATAGCATAGAATCGACAAGTTAAAACTATTAACTGATGATGACCAACGTGCAGTATTGCCCGCAAACAGGAACAAGTGTCGTTTGGACTAACCCCCTATAAACCTCTCGAATTAGATAGAAACAGGCTGTTCATGATTAGCCTAGTCAGTAAAAAGCTATCCATATTCTTTTAAACACGAATGAGCTCACGGTGTCAACTGATTGTTAGGGAATCAGAGCTCCGGGATTATGCTTATTGCATCTAGTCCAGCCTAGGTTAAGACATGGGTGCATTAACCTTGGCACATCAGAAACTTGTTTCGTATTATCTTGGTCGACTAATGGTCCATAATCTAGTTGGATTTGGAATTTCTGTCTTTAATTCACGGACCAATGAAACACGCTGTTTCAACTTCATACAGCTTGAAAGCAGTGATCGAAATCCACTTATAAACTTATTAACAGTGTATAAATGGCAGCTAAACGCTGTCGTTGGGCTAATTTTTTGAGTCAAAGAACGTTTGTTAATTTGCATCGTATGAATCATCTGGCGAAATGCATCGTGTTTACGTATATCGAAAGACCTTCGTTTCTCTAAAATTATTTTCGATAGACTAGGAAAAATTGTTAAAAAATGACATAATACAAATTATATAGAATAAACTTAAATGTCAATATCACATCAACTGGAGGAATAATAACCTCATTAGTTTGGTTCAACTGTCAAAATGCTTTGTTATTCCATCATAGTGCCCCAGGCTTGTTGCTCATCAAACACACATATAAACTATTACGTGATGTTATAAGGCGTATTTACTGATTCTATAACATCAAAACCATGTGGTGTTAACAAACACCAATCCCAGGACTTTGTAAGGCGCCTTGGGCTAATTTAATCCACTCTCTATTTTACTAAGTAGACTACATCATTTCGAATTCATATTAAAAAAAATTGTTATTAAATAAAAATAGATATAACCTCAGGGTTTTGTTTTATTTCATGAAAATGTTTCCCTGTGAATACCTTCAAACAAGTATTCTCTTAAAAAAAATTAAAAAACACAAACCCCCGAGCTAGTCCAGGTAATCATTTACCTGTACGAGCTTTGGAGCACGTATTAGTAAATGATTACGTGGGCTAGCTGATGAGTTTTTATTTAGTTCAACCCACGAGTCTATAGAAGTATTCTCTTGTTTACAGGAAAATTGTAAATTAGCGCCTAATGAAAATATTTTAAAATATTTTATCGCGAACTGTGCCGCCAACCACACTTACATTATTCGAAGAATTGATGCTTAAGTGCACAAAAAATAAAAAAAATAAAAAGCCTAAATTTTCATCACAGAACAGATCGTCTTCATGTTGCTCCTTCGTAAGTTCTGATAGCATGCACCAGGGCAACATGAAGCTACTTCGTAAGTTCTGAAAGCATGCACCAGGGCAACAGGGAGCTCCTTTGTAAGTTCTGACATCATGCACCAGGGCAACAGAAAAAAATTCCTTCGTAAGTTCTGACATCATGCACCAGGGCAACACAAACTTCGTTCGTAAGTTCTGTGAGCATCCAGTAGGGCAACAGGAAGCTCCTTCGTAATTTTTGACATGATGCACCAGGGCAACAGAAAGTTCCTTCGTAAGTTCTGCAAGCATGCACCAGGGCAACAGGAAGCTCTTTCGTAAGTTCTGAGAGCGTGCATCAGGGCAACAGGAAGCTCCTTCGTAAGTTCTGAGAGCATGCACCAGGGCAACAGGAAGCTCCTTCGTAAGTTCTGAGAGCATACACCAGGGCAACAGGAAGCTCCTTCGTAAGCTCCGAGAGCATGCACCAGGGCAACAGGAAGATCATTCGTAAGTTCTGAGAGCATGCATCAGGGCAACAGGAAGCTCCTTCGTAAGTTCTGAGAGCATGTATCAGGGCAACAGGAACCTCCTTCGTAAGTTCTGAGAGCTTGCATCAGGGTAACAGGAAGCTCCTTTGTAAGTTCTGAGAGCACGCACAAGGCAATAGAAAACTCCCTCCCGAACACACCAATTTTCCAGTTGAGGGTGTATAAGCCTTGCGATTAAAATTATTTGCAAAGAACTCAAATCTGAAAATTGTAAAACTTATTTAAAGCGAAACTCCGGGCTGCAATAAAATGCATATATGTAAAAGGACCATCGTTTTTTTGTGTTCAATTATGCTCTCGAATTTTCTGATCGAACTATATCAATTTTATAATTGGATCTTAAACAATGTATAATGCACAAACTACAGTCAAATTTATCCGCGCGGCATGCCTAGGTACTTTTACCATTAAACGGAAGAGCTCCACAAATATGGAACAATCAAATACCTTTCTTTGATATAAGACATTTTCAAATTTTAAGGACGTTTTTTTTCAACTGGTAAGATAGCACGTCTAATACCAAAGCTGCCAGTCCGCATTGAAAAGTTGCATGGTACTTAATGGTTACAGAATGGAAACATGCAATTTATGGAAAGTTCGTATGTATTCAAGGCTTAACCTTACACGAAGGACAAACCCCAAAACTGGTTATTTTGTGTTTTTGAAACATCATAAAAGTTTTAAATAGAAATCCATTTGCGATACTAAAGTAAGGTATTCAGTTGTCTCCGACTAGTAAGAAAATTCGCTTCCCTCCAGTGGAATTGGAACTCTAGTCGTTAGTTAAGATCACCAGTACTTCCGGATAGTATAGTTCAGATACCCCCTTTAGTCAATCGTATTCTCACGAGAGTTTCTTTAGTGGACGAGAATAAGACAACTCTCGTAGGCTATGCCAGGCCATCGCGCATTAATTTCCTCCAATATTTGGGGCGACCTATCAGCCACAGCCCAGCACATAAAAGAAGTGCAAAACAATATGTCCCGGGTGTATCTTAGAGTCAATGTCTCGACACAGGAAGTAGAATTGATTTTATTTTAGATTGCCACTTAAATATGCTATATTAAGCCACATGCTTTTTCAAAAATCCAACGTGGAAGTTGAATCATTAATGGAGTGAATATGTTTCATCACCGTAGGTTATTCCTGCGGTTTAAATGGCTGAGGATGATATACTAGCCAAACAAACACCAATCAGTATGATCAGCACGGACTGCTGACAACGTTTCAGCCTTAGTTTATAGCTAGGGGATTAACGCCATGCTTAACGACATTTCGTTTAGATGATTAATCCCAACAGTAAACAATCAACAGATGTTGTTTTATAAAATGAATGTTTCTCCAGAGCTAAACCAATGACCTCGCTTTATAAATACTGATCTTAGTCACATAGCTAATCTTACCACAGATATCAAGTTTATATGAAAACGATCCTTTACGCGAGATCGACTGGCTATATAGCCAACTACATGAGTATTGCATCAATCAGAAGTTACTATTGCTGGGAACGCGAAAATTGGCCTGCAACAAATGGCAACTCCGAGAGAAAGCGTTTCTATTTAAACTGACAAATAAACGAGAAAGGTTAATACATTTTTAGAGGAATTGCTATATCTTCCCTTCAAGTTGGTAATTCGTTTTCATAAAAAAAATAAGAAATAAGCAATTCTTCTACACATTCATTAATCTATATTGCGTTTTTTTTTAAATTTGAGCAGAAATTGCCATATCAATGTTATTAGCGCGAATAATTTAAATGTGTCGTGAATTTTTATCTTTGGGAATAAACTAATATACACGACGTGTAAGACATGATGTAGTATTAATAAAGGTTACAATGTTTCTCAAGGTTTACCTTTAAGTTTGTTATCCTGTATTTTCAGCCAATCATTTGACAATCAATCTAGAATATTTTGTAAACATGAATTTAATGCTCGTTATGAAAGGCAGTTCAAAGAAACTATGAAACGATCAAAGTTTATATATTAGGGTACAGGTGGAACAACAGGTAGCTTGTGACAGTAAGAAGCGAAATGGCCCAACCTGTCTACCATACTCGAAGTACTTAAACCATATTGTCTGCTATCACTTGTATGGTGAATTGTTTGTACAGAAATCTGAAAAAATTCCTGTTAAGACGGCCCTGCGATATAGTCACGTATTCGTCCGTGTCTACGCATAGCAAGCGGTCATTTGTGAATACAGAATGAGAAATGAGCACTGTGGGACGGATTGAATTTCACAGTCTGACAACACAAAACAATAATCATGCCACGTTATCCATTATTGGAACAAAGGAGTCATCGGGTTCCATTAGTTTCTTTAATGATACGATTTGAATTTGTATGTGTCTTACCGGCAAGGAATCAATAAATATTCCAGCTTTATTATGAAATTCACACAATACCAGTAGAAGTTGTACCAGCTAGTATACAGGCCTGTTGAACGCTTCAACATTGCATTCTATGCCTAAGGAAAGTTATCTCCCTTCACACTTTCATGGCGAAATTCCACAATGACACCGCCACGCCAGTAACGTTTTGTACAACGTAATAACAATGTTGTGAAAACGTTGCATGATGCAACAACAATATTACAACGTAGCTATT
>JARFOD010135259.1:0-13492 GCA_031763545.1 Mopalia muscosa
ACAGACGCGTTCTGAACGATACCCAGCAAAGAAATTAGTAATTTCTTTCCTGAGTTATGAGTTGAATTTGTACTTATTGTTGACTTTTTTTCAGATGAATTTCAAACGTTCATGTTTGCAAAAAGCCATCACACATATAAAAAAAATATGGTTATACGAGGCCTACGACTTTTTTCAACGCCCGGATTTGTTGTGTTTGCAATAAAATTATTTTTCTTTAGTTTCGAGGTGGAATTTCCGTAATTGGCATTGAGGAAGTTACCGATTTCTATGGCAATGACATCAGCTCTGAACGCCTACAGACACAGTTAACGATATTTCGTGCAAACCGAAAGGAATCGGATCTGAAGTCGACTGTCGTTTACCTAAAGTCGTTGTCCCATGTTGAGAAAGAGTATTTCTCCGAAGTTGTTAAGTTGGTAAAGTTAATACTGGTCATGCAAGTGACAAATGCTACAAGTGAGAGGAGATTCAGTGCCCTTAGGAGGTTAAAGACCTGGTTACAGACGACGGAAGCGCAGTCAAGACTCAACTGGATGATGGTTCTTCACGTTCATAAAGACAGGACCGATGCTCTCACAGCTGAATCTCTTATCGTTATTGACCATATTTATTTATTTGATAACCTAAACAGTCATCTATCTGCTCGCTATAGCTGTCAGAAAAGGTTATATGACCGACTGAACCATGTTGCAACCCATTTGGAAGTACTTTACACTAATCTTGTTTCACTAAGCAACGTTGGAGCTAATATTTACCTCTCAGTCACCTAACACAATAACGATTGGCAGAAGTCTTTATTTACGTTCAGAGGTTGAAGCTGTGTTTGTTTATCTGTTAAAGGCCGTGCGGCCTACAGCCTGTACTCTGTCTTTCTTCGAATCGAGTAATAGTTTGTAATAAAAGTGAACTTGAAGCTGATAATAACATTTGGACAGGTGTTATGGTCGTGTGTAATAAACCGATACCATACCTGTCACTGATGAGTTATCTGCCAGACAGTCAAGTTCAGATGCGTTCCGTTAGACCATGATTTATCTTGTGAAATCACAGTGCTTTTGTGACTAGAACGTCTATGATGTTTTTGTAGCCGGACATATTTGCCAGATGGGTTGATTACGGTTTTTTACTGTGGCAAGCCGTTTTATTACTTTCACCTTTATTATACATATGCTATATTATTTTTCACATGTGTTAAAAATATGACTTCATTTTACATATATGAAAAACATTTCCGCATCTGTGAAAAATACAATTTCACAATGTAAAAAGATTTACACATATGTGAAAAGCATTTTCCTTTATGCGAAAAATGATTTCCCAATATAGTGAAATAAATATTTATTTTACATACGTTGGAAAAATTAATAATCATTCTAAATAAGTGAAAAAGAATACGACATACGATTTAGAAGTGAAAAAGAATACGACATACGTAAAATAAACGATTATTCGACATATGGGGAAATCTATTTTCACTTCTGAAAATTAAAAAGACAAGTGAAACTCTTCTATTGATATGTGACAAAACATATTGTTCGCATCAGTGAAAATTGTTTTTCACATATGTGAAGCACATGAAGAGTGTATATAAGTAAAAAAAGAAAGCAAAACTTATCAGATATATGTAGAATGAAGATGAAATTGATAAATCGGCTCGCTATAGCGGACAGCTGTATATTTACATACTGCTAGTCAGTTAGTTGTCTTGTGCGTATTGCCCACAAACGCGTCATTAGCCTTTACATGCCAGAACATTTAAAGCATTGGACTGAAACCACACGTCCCATTCCCTTGCTATATCTGCAAAAATGCGCTCCGACCTATAGGGACGAATATGCAACGGCCATTCATTAAATTCATCACAACACGGCCTTGTTTAAACATAATTAAGAAATAATTCCTCCGTACGAGTGGGACCAATTCTAGTCAATCTATTTGAATAGTTCATACTGTTCCAGGCTGAATGTTCTTGTATTTTTCTCTTCCATAGATTAACTCCATGTAAAAAGCCATTTTTAAACAGTGTTGAGAATTCATTGTGGGGTTTATAGGTTTGCATTTTATAACTTTTTACAGCACAGTTCAGTTTATTAATTTTCTTACAACTTACACTTCGCCTCGCACTGAAGCCAAATGATAATCAGTCTACGGTTCGTTAACTGGAGAGAAGGAAACCGTAGACGTATTTATTATACCCATCGAGGTCACCCTGAACTTCTGTCTAGAGCCTGTTAATGACTTACATCATGCAAGCTTCGAAGCTTTACTTAGAAGATCATTCTAGGATGAAAACATCTCTTCCTGAAACCTAACATTACCGCTGGCTACGAAGTAAATGGCCTTAAAACAATTGCGTTTTTACCTATTGCAGATAATTCCTGTTCCAGTCGCACATCAGAAACCGCTATTGATTGCTGGGTTTTTCTCAGTTATCTCAAATTTACAGTAGTTACGCTTTTTTGTTAGGATTGTATGCTCTTTGTGAATGGGTTGGGATCAAAGGTTTCCTAAAATGTAGCTAACTGGAGGGAAGATAATCTACCTTTGATTTATAAACCCCTTACTTTACTTTGAAACCTTCTTGTAACAAATCTCCAAGTATACTGGGGGACGCATGTTTGTATCAAACAGGCATTTAAGGGGCGGATACAATCGAAGGAAACCGTACATCTCAACTCAGAAGTCCGCCGGCTAAACAATACCGACCAAGGGCTAAGGCAGACATTACTTGTAAACAATAAGAGTACTTTGGCAGGCATGCAATGAGATATGAAAATTGACAGCAAAGTCTGATTGCGATTTCTATATTTTTTGTTAAATATCTTTTTAATGAGTGTGACTGTTCCACTTTTCAGACACCATTTGATAGAACCAGTCTGCCCAAAACAGTAAGATTATGTAAGGTTAACATATTTTCATGACTGTTTCTCTAAGAGCAATTTAATTCAGGGATATGACATAATTTCTTAAAATATTACTTTTTGTCACTTTTACTAAAAATATAGAAATTGTTGATTTGTTTCCCAGTGTTTAGATTTACAACTCTACCGTAAAGTCTTTGGCGACCTGAGGATAATTGATTGTTCTTGATTTTACCCCATACTTAGTGTTGCTTTACTTAAATGACGACGGTGTGCCTCGAGGAAACCACCTTTGAGGTCTTTGGCAACAAACAAGGAAAGAGCAAGTCAACTATAAAACGCAAAATTACAACTCAACATATTTGACTTTTCCAATAATTCTTTATATGTCATTTCAAATACAAAGGAAACCCTCACATCGCTAGAACAACAGGGCTGTGAAACGTATGCATTGTTCACTCTAAAATAATATGGATTTACTGGAACCCTTTAAGGTTCTGTAGTCATGGTTTTGGGGGAAACGCTATTTATGTGTTCAGAATGAAATAGGAAGCTAATTCACTTCTGAATCTTCCACAAACAGATAAACGTCCAGGCCCGCGGTCTCTTACTGTTTAATCCTCGCCATTTCAGGAAATTACTAATCTGACAACATGATAGAAAATCAGTCCATTGAATTAGGGGAATAATCAGTATTTTGACATATATCCCCGTATTAACTTATTAGCCTGCTCGTAGTAAGTAAATCATACTTTTTATTTATGTAGTATTGATACACAAAATTAATTAATACGCATCAAGCCGTGACACATGGCAGCAAAAATAGCAAAACAAATTGTTTTGAGTTGCGTACATAATCGCACAATGAAAATATCAGGCGCATATATAAACAGTGTGTGGATCCCGGATTACAGATATTATATAATCGAAAATTGTATAGGAGTGTATTGGATTCGCCTAATAAAGCATGTAATCTGAATTAGCCAAAACGCGCTCTGTTAGCAGCAGAATATTTGTTTAAACTGCAAATATCAAGAAGAATAAAACAATGTGAGGCCAATTAACAGTATAGATGTTAGGTCAACAATTTACCCATCTGTAGAAACCACATAACCGTGTTAATGGTGTAAGGTAAACATTCTAGGCCTACCCATCTGTAGGAACCACATAACAGTGTAGACGCTGTTAGGCCAACAATTTACCCATCAACATAACATAACCGTGTTGGTAGTGTAAGGTCAACAATTTACCCATCTATAGGAACAACATAACCGTGTAGATGGCGTTAGGCCAACAATATACCAATCCGTAGGAACCACATAACCGTGCAGACGGTGTTAGGTCAACAATTTGCCCATCTGTTGGAACCACATACCCGTGTAGAAGCTGTTAGGCCGACGAGTTACTCCTCTGTAGGATCCACAGACCCATGTAGATGCTGTTAAGCCAACAATTTACCCATCGTGCAAAAAACAAAATAACCGTGAAGATGGTGTTAGGTCAACAATTTACCCATCTGTAGGGACGACATAACTGTGTACATGGTGTAACGCCAACAATTTACCCATCTGTAGGGACCACATAACTGTGTACATGGTGTAACGCCAACAATATACCCATGTGTAGGAACCACATAACCGTGTAGATGGCGTTAGGTCAACAATTTACCCACCCGTAAAAACCACATAACCGTGTATACCGTGTTAGGTCAACAATTAACCCACCCGTAGAAACCACATACCCGTGTATATGATGTTTTCCCATCTGGAATGGGTTTGAGATCATATGTATTAATATTAACGCATTAATTGGAAGATGATTTTGCCAATAAAATCAGAGTTTAAAGCACGCGTTTAAAGTTTTTAATGGGACCCCCTGTCTTAAGAACAAACACAACAAGTGTTACTTAAATTGAAAGAGATATCTTCAGGAATGTAATGTTAAACAGACGATTTGGCTTTGGTCACTTCTGAGGAGTTCATAATAAGGGCGTATGTGTGTTATTTACTATTAGACCAGTCTTTCTGGAAAGATAAGATTGGATACCCATGCATATATATCTTATATGAATTTCATTCTACTAATTGTGTTTTCTCATTGATTCATTCTACAACCTCATATTTCCACACACCATAAGAACTTTTTCGTCATGTTTATCTTTCTATTTTATCCCATTTTTGTGCTAGCACAGATTATTCTTTTTTCAACTCCAGACAGTTAAGTACATGGGCAGTTCCTTTGAAACATGAATCCTCTTATTATACATGTAGCGGATTGGTAATCTTATCTATGGTTAGGGTCGACATGGAGCACTTAAACATTCCACCTTGTATACTTAACTACTTTATACTGGTATATAGCTTTCAGCTGCTCCTCTTTACACCTGATGACGATACAGGCATATGTATCCAAATACTGTGTTCTTTCACAAAACAAGAAGTGTATAGAAATTGTATAACTATGATTCAACACGGTTAATGAAAAACCAACAGTTACACAGATAAGTTTAGTATGATACACAAATAGTATAAGTCCGGACACGAAGAACTTCATGTTTGAACGAGAGTTTCCTCATATTATCTTGTGATAACCAGGAATGTGTAATTTGTTCGACAATATATAGTAAAAGGCAATTGTTTAAACAACAAGAAAGTGAGCATGTAGTAAATGATGATTGTGTGTTTTATTCAACCAGACCGTTATATCAAAATATCAGGAAAGCATATATTACTCGTTACAGACTAAGTTCGTTTTGGGTCGAAAATTGGGTTTAGATACAGGTGTCCAAGGTGAGTTTCTTAAGTGTGATTCTTTTAAGCTGACTCTAAATGTCTTTTCCATATATATTCGGTTAAGGACGATATTGGTCGTTTTATAGAGACTTGTACTGGTGAACAGTGTTTGTACGCCGAAGGAAACAAATCTATAGCCTTGGCTAAACAGTTGCTGTCGCATTGAATGAATTCCGGTATGTGCTTGAAAAAAAAAAACCCGTAAGGGTGTATTCATTTTGTAGAAGGGAATGCAGGAAAGTAGTTAGAAACTTCTCAACGCCACATTTGACCATGCCTGCTGTGTCTATGAAAGGTAAAAGTGGAAAAGCCTGGCAATCTTTGTGTATTGATAAAAGCTCTTTTTGGTTTAGATAAGATCAGACGCATGTTGTTGAATTCTTCTTGATTTCGTTATAGATGAAGACAAAATAAAATGTCGGGGTGTCGAGCAAGCCTGAGGTTTCCTATGCTCGGAATAACAATACTTGTGTAGTATGTATATTTTCCTCCAAATCAGGAGAAAATATTAAATCCATTAATTGTAATAATTGTAAAATTCTT
This sequence comes from Mopalia muscosa, assembly GCA_031763545.1. NCBI lineage: Eukaryota > Metazoa > Mollusca > Polyplacophora > Chitonida > Mopaliidae > Mopalia > Mopalia muscosa. The sequence goes on from JARFOD010135259.1 coordinate 6,200, forward strand.
ACCAGTTGAACATCAAGGAAATAATTCAGTCAAAACATCAAACATCGTTTATGCCATACTAATGCATAAGTTATTTGAGCAAGTCCAAATCACATAATTTATAACAATTGGAATGGTTCAATGTAATTTAAGAATCACCATCTTACCTTCAGAAAGAAAGATTTCCCGAGCATATAAAACTCTTGGACTCCGTTTGCTAGTAATAATCCAGATGCTCGATTTATCCCATTTAGTTCGGGAAAGAATTTAACCTGTTCTTTGGACTAACTTATCTTCGTACAGTCTCATACTGAAACTGTACACGATGATTTATATTCAAACCCCAAAACATTCCCAGTTTGATTTTGCTAACTAAATACAATCATTCACAAATAGGCAGCAAAACAAAGGTGTCCTTAATAAACACTTCGTTCATATGAATAAAAGACAAAATTTAAACCAGTGTAAATACTGCAGATGAGCGTTTAATTATTTTCGATTTAACAAAAATCATTATTAGATATTTAAGTCGATCAGTTGACATGACAAGCACTTCTGGTTCTGGGTCTCAGTTCCTACCCAGTAAAATCGGCCATCCATCTGAGAGTCAACTTGTCCACGACATTACTTTACAAAAATACACAGATACAATTTGCGAATCAATGTTCATGTTCAATTTAATATTAATCACAAAATTTATTTTCTTAAATGTCAGTTTTCTGACCAAGTCTGCTGTGACTTTCGTTTTAAGACAGTTTGACAAATTTATTTAGGCACAATATATTCTAGAGTACGGATATGGAACTCTTCAGGCTGTGTCGAGGGAGTTTCAATTAAAATCCACTGATGATCGTTCGCAATGCTACATCTCTTAATGTATATTCAGACGCTGAAGGTATAAAGGTATTTACATCCATCCTGAATACAGCATTATATATACCAACCCGCAATATTTACACCCCATGAGAATCAACAGGATAAGAAAAATAGGATATCGCTTCGTCAAAGCAGATTTTGGTAGCTATGGGATAAATCAAACGGCGGGTGTTGCCCCCCTGAGCGGGAGATACCTGTGGACGTGTGTTCATAGGACAGAGGTTATCCAGTTCGAGCAATTCAAAGTAAAGTCATTGTAAGCTTTAGGAAGACTTTTATTTATTTTAACTATGCTATATGATTGTTTGAGTATTAAAATACCATTTAAAGTAATGGATGGCTGAAGTTTTGCTGATCTCCTTTAATAAAAGCTTTTGTAGAAGCCTGAAACTAGAAATAACCCAGTTTAACGGCATTGTGACTTGGTCAGCGTTGATTATGGAAAAAGCTTTACTGACAAATCATATAAAATCCTTCAGGAATGTATAGGGTTTTTTGTAGGGGAAAGCTAAATCGTATGTATTTCTACCGCTTAGAAACATTTATATTTCACCCATAAAGAGACAGTGGATTCTGACATTCAAACTACGCGAAACGAACGAAATCACCTATTTCTTGCGCAATGAGTCATACGGCACTATGAAAGTTCTCTGAAAGTCATAAAGGCGCTGAGACTAGAAGGTGACTTGTTTCCTACTTCTACTTGATAGACCATAAGGGCAATGCGTTCCAAACCTATTCACACTGTCCTTACCCAGAACGCAGCTTATTAATTTTCAAACAGAACAAAATACTTCACATGTAATGGCTGCGCTAGAAGGCATTTATATCGGTGGAATACATGTCCGCCATCGAAGTAAACTGTCTTTAATACGTACTGTGAAACAGCAATCAATCGAGTAATCTTAAACCTTTTTGGCTTAAACTAAGTAGTGAAGTTTGGTCTGACAGTTCTACAATTAGCAAGTCACAACCCTTGGATAAAAGCTATCAATTTATATCATTTCATCTTTCAGTCACCACTGTTGTATATCATAAAGAGGATGGGCGCGGATGGAATCCTATCAACTCTCCTTCATTTTCACCACATATACACCTCGGTAAATCAAACATATGTAATTCTGGCTTTACTGTTCACGTGATCGTCATTACGAGAAAAAGATTGCTTCTTTCTAGATAATGGTAAATTGTTCAAGCTGTGGTGTGTGTCGGCGAGGAGAGAAAATGAGGGAAAACTTTTGATACAAACAAGTTTTAACAGCTGGTGCCTGAATTTATGTCCAGTTGCACAATACAGAAATATGTTGATGGAGTGGTTGGTGTACATCAAAAGCATAGTAACTGTCTCTGCCAGGTTAAACCTGGCAACAGAGGCCTGATCTTCCTTCATATACCATAAAGTAGACGTTATCAGACAGATATTCATCGGTAATGTAGTTAAAAGAAAGGCAAATGACACCGTCAACAGCATAGCTGTCATTTTAGTGTTAGATTCTAAGGCTGGTGAACTCCGTGTGCCTACTCTAGAATCAGAGCCGACTGTGTCGCGTTTTTGTAGGACGCACCTGAATTTGTAGGCTTGAGTAACACGTCGAATAATCACACAATTCAAACTGCTTATGACGAAAAAAGGCAGAAAGGAATAGATAAAGGCGTCAACCCAAGGCCAAAGCTCCTCGACAACAAAGGTAAAGTCTGATCGTCCTTGACAGAAAAAGCTACCATTGCCTATATCTACTAAGTTATCCACCAGTACGCTATTTGACAACTCGACGGTCCAGAAAAAATGAAGATTGATAGCACTCAGGCACAAAATCAACAAAATTATAACTTTTTTGGCTCTGGGAATATTGCACATCGTGTTAGCATGCAAGGGATGGCACACGACAATATATCGCTCCACAGTTACCGCGATGATTAACCATACTGATATATCACTGGTTGTATAACCAAGAAATACAACAACTTTACATAAACCTTCAGACTGGTCCTTGATGTCGTAATCCATCAGTTGGGCCAGCCATAACCTCAAAGGACCCACGAGCAAAACCAACGAATCCGCTATTGTTAATGCCGTCAGGTAAAGATAAGTTGACTGTTTACTCATTAACCGACGCCTTAGAATGATGAAAGAGAGTATGTTACCGATCAGACCCAGTATAAGTAAGACAGGAGGCACATATAATAGCAATAGCCTCTGCATGTGTTTGATCTGGTTAATGTGAATATCATCCTCCGTCATAAAGACCGTATCTTCCGAGAGATACCTAATAACTTCTTCCTCTGTTATTCCACGACTGAGAAGCAGGCGTGATCTGTCTTCTTCAGTCAGTCCATAAAGCCGCGACAAGATTTCACTCTTGTTATATTCCCGGACATCAACCATCTTCATTTCAGATCAGTACATTCAAGCTCCCCAACCTGCAACATACAAAGTAAAGTACTTATTACTTTTTTCACTCGGTAAAAATAAATTTCATTCATTGCCTCAGAATAACATAGACAAAACTGATTCATAGGACCAACATAAATCAGCAGTTGTTGGCACAAATAAGGAATCAGCCAACTTGGTCCATATACTTTTTCAAACTACTGAAATCACTACAGATATATATCAAGAAATAAATAACCCCTTCTTAAGTTGATAGACAGTCCATTCGATCAGCTGTTTTGACCATAGTTGGCCTTGTTTAAGTTAAATGCTGGTTGTACAGCTATAATACTGTAAAAATAGCCATGTAAGTATGGTTAATGGAGATACTTAACTGTTGGTATAAAAGAGGTGTTTATAGGTACCAAATATCGTTATGTACTGGTGGACTCTTTTGTAAGTGTATTAGCACCATACCATTAACAAGGATTTTACTAATGCATGGCTTATCAATGAAGATATGCTCAATACAGATTTAAGTCAATAATTCAACCAAACCAACAAAAGACAGGTATTGAAGGTTAACGTTTAGACGAGAGGGACACACGAAGATATGTTTATGTATAAACAGTGCTCCCTAATTAAAGATAGATGTCCAACAACAATACTGCACTTTGCAACAAAATATCTGACAAATCAATTTAAGTGCTGTTGATTTATTGAAAGACAACAGCAAAATGTAATTGTGTTAAAGGTGTCTCAGCGTTTGGCGGATGAGTAGGCATGTGTCAGCTAGCATTAACACCTCTACTTTAGCGATGGAGGATTGTCGTGACATATTATAAGAATGCTCCATTTAATCCTCTTAACAGAGTTCAAACTGTTATTTGACCGGCACACTTATCGCAATTAATTCGCCATCCCACACATCTGATCAACGGCTACCAACTCGCTGATGGAGAGCTCACACAGAAATATTTCGCTTTTGTCCCAACCATAAAATGCACCAAGCAAACTACCTAACTGACATTTATGCTCAGAAACAACAGCTTCATGGGTTATATTGTTCTCAATAATACAAATATACTGGGAGCTGTAAATCACAATGCAATGATCAGTAAATAGACTTGCTGACATTTGGTATAGAACAAATACACATTATATATTTTCTGGCAAGTTAATTTACTTTTATGCGACCAGTTAACCCTTACTTTATCTGTACCTTATGCTTCGTGATTTTTTTAACAAAGGTCTTAATCTTCTCTCTATATTTTACAATGTTATATGTTGATTAAATGCCATATTGCTTGTTTTAGAAGAATAGCTTCCAAATATAGACTGGCCATGTCTACACAAATACATCTGATTTACTGTCATCGGAAGTGTATTGTTTCACATGAAACTGGCAGGAAGACCAAATTAATCAAAAATATAACATGTTATACAATAAAGTTTAAATCCGACAATTTAGTTTGATTATACCACGGCGTGATCTTTCCGGAGATCTCCTTGTCGACAAGACTGCCAGGCCTGGCCACAGATTCCTACCGTATTATAAAGCAGTATATGCTTCAGACCTGTATCCTTTCATCCGCCTACTTTATAGTACATAACCACTTGATTCTCCCTAATAAAAAACTGGAGAATACGACACAAAAGTTAACTGCAATATGATTGGATAAAGACAATATATTAAACTTGATTTAAAACATGGTTTATATGATATCAAAAAATTTAACAAAATTAATGATATTTATGGCCAAGTTGAGATTATCTGCGTTACGGTAGTATGCACATAGCCCTGCTTACTTCTAAGCAATGGAGGATCATTTAATTATTATTTTACATTAAATGCTTTTCACAGTTGCGGATTCACGGAGCACCAGATCCACACGTTATTATCAGCATTGAGCTCACTTTTATTTCAAATTAGCATTTGCTTTAAAGAAGGACAAACTACAGGCCGTAGGCCGTACGGCCTATAACAGACAGAATTCGTCGATGTCCGGACCCCGGTGAAATGATCTGATGAAGCCTTGAGTGTTAAACAGCTTAAACAATCGGCCAATCAGGAATGAAAACGGACTCGTCGTGAAATGACCTGCAGTAACAATGAGAGTCAAAAACGTTAAACAGCCGGCCAATCAGAAGTGATATCGGACTCGTCGTGCAATGACCTGCATTAACAATGAGTGTCAAACACGTTTAATAAACAACAGGCCAATCAGAAGTGAAATCGGCACGTCGTGAAATGACCTGCATTAGCATTGGGACAGTGAATGACAGCTAATCTAGAGAATGAAAGTCTTGTCATTTTTGATGGTAAAAGCATTATTCAATTATGACTTTGGCAAGATCTACAGAAAATTCATATTGTGTTTCTACTAGTTTGTCTTATAACGCCTTATCAACCGGCAGCTGGACGGACTAAGCTATATATTGAATTATCTTATATCTTTGTCGCTAAAAAGAGAGCTATCGGACATTTTTTTCCATATCAGTATCCTTTGAAAGCGGAACTATTTTAAATGCTGACAGATCAATGCGCCACATTAGCAACAACTTGGCAACCAATACTAGGTTGAAAAACTGCAAATAATATTTACTTTTCTTCTGATTAAATTTATTTCAGTAAAACCAAGTTATAGTGTTTTAAAGCCAAATTTTAAACAAATAATGGTGTTAAAATAGATATATGTGACTTGTCATCCCCAATATATTTGTTTGCGCGGCATCAATTTGCCTGGAATATGATCTCAGAAAAAGCTTATTGATATTTTCTTAAGTACTCGTGTATATATGGAATTGATCCATTTCCAGTTCCTAGTTATATACTTTACCGTTGTAATATTGCTATCATCTGTCATCTATTTTTTGGGGTGAGACTGACAAGGTAAACGAGCTATAAGCGACTCCGACCAAGGGGACAAAGACAGTCACGGAATACAAATTTCTTCTTATGTGTATTTTTTTGTGGTGAGAGAAAATAAGTTTTTGTAATACTTCGTCAGATGTTAACATCCCCAGGAGCCGGTGGTCAATAGATTGAATAATTTAATCCGCTGTTATATGAGGCACATGAGGAATAGTGCCCGGGTGAAGCAGGTAATCGGAAACGCTTTTGCTAAATGGCTCAAAACGGGATCTTCATATCGACAGACCTACAAAAACAACAGATAGAAATTTCTAAGCCAGTACAGCAGCCCACATTCTTCACCTAAACATATTGCATGAAATGCCACACAGTCTGTCAATCAACCGTCCACGTCGGTCTATATTTCAGCAGTATTACACAGACACCCACAAACGCCACAGAATACTGCCCGCCTATTTCAATGGTCAACTTGAAATACCTTTACAGTAAACATAAACTTAGGACAAACAAATCAATGGTGGACACATTATTTTGTAAAAAAATAAAAATAATTTTTTAAAAAAGGGGGGAAGGGGGTGCTTGACTTTAACAGGGTCCCAGGATGTTCCGAAAATGATGAAACCAGTAGAGGGAATCTTGGCACTGAAATTATTTCCGCCATTTTGTTTAATCAATGAACATCGATCTTAGTTGGTACTGTTTTAAGAGAAAAAGAAAAAGAAGGCAAGAATCACAAGTCTAACATTAGTATTTTGTAGTCAAAAAGTTTGATGGGACAAGCATGTGCAGATATTCTACTATAGTCTGTGCTAGCATTTATTTAAGTAATAACGAATAAACAATGATTTTTTTTTACATCAGTGCAATTTTTAAAACATTGTTTATGTGACTTTTTAAAGAACAATACAACCCCAATGAAGAGAGTATTGCTACGGAATCTTGAATAAAAGAGCGCAGTTCTGAATTATATTTTTGCGAAATTTTAAAGTGTTAAACTAAACTCAGTAAACAAAAAGAAACTTCACATTGGATTGGATGTCGGTAAGTTGAACATACAAGGAAAGCGGTTTTAAATAATGATAAAATTCCATTTTGTACCCATTAAGGACGGTGTACCATAAAAATCATGTTCACAATGTTACCAGTTCCACCGAAAATGCTACGGAAACGTAAGAGAGTAAAAATGGTAAGT
>JARFOD010135270.1:0-13490 GCA_031763545.1 Mopalia muscosa
CGCATGGGTGTCAACCAGTGGTTCTGGTATATTCCAAGGGAGACCTCTGGTGTACTTGCATGGGATATAAATCATCATAGACTGGAATAAAATTCTGAGACAATTCTGTCAAAGAGATGTCAAAGTTACCCCTATGTCAAAGTTACCCTGCGTTACCTTATCCTCCATGTGTATGCACAGAGACGGGTCATATATATGCAGATAAAACGTTGTTTTTTTTTTCAACCGTCGCTATCTTACCTTAAATGATATAGGTTTGTTTTATTTAGAGTCAACGTCACAAGTTTTCGGAATTCTGTGTTTTTACGCTTTTCTTAATAATGATTATCATAAAATAATCATTATATGATTATGCATTTTAGATCTTAGCTACATATAGGGGGTATTTACATATCCTCAAGCTATTAATTGGGGAAGGGGGAAACAGTGTAATGTGGATCAAATAATTGTGCTGGTGGGGGTCTTGAAATGTCCCGCCCACATACCTGAATGGTTTATACCATGAAATATTTTTAGTTCAATTTGTCCGAATTCTTTCAGAGTCTGTCATGGTAATGGCTTTTCAATTTTGAAATCATCATGAATACGTGTGTGCATTTAGTATTTAATTGCTGTTGTATGTGTATGTGTACTACTATTGTTTTTATTATGTGGCCCATATCACTGTGACAACATTCAGTGTCAGTCACACTTACACAAAGATTACCGTATATAGGCCTATGTTTTGGTTTTTGCTCTGTTAACAAAAGTATGCTCTTCCAGTGCGAAGTATGCTAAAGACAGTATGTGTTATACGCCTGACAACCTGAGCTAGGGCCTATAGTTTAACTTGGGCCCTTTATAACATATTTGATTGGTATTCAGGTGAAAAACTAATAAGGCAGAATACCTATATGGATATTGATATATATTACAGAAAATCGCCGTCTGGGTTAAAATTTATACTACCATGAGCTTCTGTAGCTCAGTCGGTAGAGGGTTAATTGGGCCTGTAAGTAACCCATAGGTCCTGGGTGCGATTACCGGTGGAGGCAATAAGGTTTTTTATCTTTTCATTTAATTAAAATATAAGGTGAGCGCTAATAAATATTTAGAAGTTGTAGTACATAGGTTTGCTATTAAGTTCGGGTCCCTATGCTGTAAAAGTTGATAACAAGACAATCAAACTTCTTTCAGTGTGTTTTGGTGGGGGGGGGGGGGGGGGGGGCACATTTGCTAACTTTATGACAATTGTTAAGGCTATATTTATACATTATGCATACATGGTGTCATAGAGTAGGCCTAGCAGAGACCCAAAACCTGAAATTAGACGATGTATTAGCACAATGAATAGGTCGGAGGAATTAGTCCTATACATTGTGCTAACGATGTATCTAGGCTGGAGTATAGGCCTACCGGAGAGATGTGCTCCACAATCCCACTTCCCTCTTAAATGCCGATCAATACAACTTTGAAATATTTTAGATAATTCACAACAATTAATTACACTGAGTTGAGGTCAGAGCCGGATTTAGATAACCTGTGATAATTTCGTTGACCGACTGCGGTATTCAGCCAGAATCCACGTCCCCTTATATAGGCCACCGCTCCCTGCGGCAGATGTCTTTCAAACAACCGTCTGTCTTTGCGTAGAGTGGATTATTTTACACGAGGTAGGTTTCAGATTACGCTATGCCCCTCAAACTAATAATGACATAAATGTAAAAGTAAACGGTTATGACAGGCGCATAGGATATTTAAATCGGATGGATGAATATGTTAAACCGCCCATGTGAGAAAACTTTGTCGAGGATATGACTGTTTTGTTACACGTTTATCATAACAACAACAACAACAACACTTGTTAATAGATCACCGATATATCGATTTCGGACGTTTCTTGAAGTAAAACTCAGTTTATAACATGAAATTTATCAGACAGTCCCAGATTGACAAACAGATGACGTCTAGATGCTAATCTCTGGTTGATCTTACTTTCATCTCTGACGGAAAATTTTCATTTTGTGACGAAAGATTTAAAAATCTTCTAGCGGGAAAATGCCTTGACGTTTTCGTCGCCCACTCTCCGCGCGTATGGAGTCATACAAATAAGCCATACACCACATCGCGGAGACTGAACTTTCTGTGTATTGCATTTTTGTTGTACAGGTAATCAAGGGAAAGTTTTATTATTTTGCAAACGTGTCTGTCTGATAGCTTTAATTAAATTGCCAGCAATCTTGTCTTCGTTGTGGGATTTATTTCCCGAGAAGATTAGAACATAATTGAGACTTTGTATCTGGAAGCTGTTAAGTTTTGCTATATTTCTAGTTTTGATATCTGCGGAACAAAAAAAAACAACACGAAAAATTGATGAACGGTGCATGTTGAATATATATTTCGTTTAAGCCATTTTCAGTAGTCACAATACTGAAAATGGTTTTAAATAAACCAAAATATATAGTAGGCCTATTACATGAATTGTTCATATTTTTTTTTCAGTTGTCACCATACCCCACAAAATTTTCCTAATCGCACTACTTAGCCTTTTTGACGTGTATACACAAAATTATTACAAATCATCTTGAAAACGTGAGATTACAAAAGGTAAATATATAGGTCAAGTTTGTTTTGCTCCAACGAGATCACACATTTTCAGTCTACAAAAGGTCTACTTGGAAATTAGATCTAACCTACTGTATAGAGAAATACAAAAGCTATAAACCGAATATATTCAAGTTTTTTTATGAAAGATGTTAAAAGTAAAAGGGTAATTCCATATAAGATAATGTGGAGCCTGTGCTTGTGCCCATGTTAACCTAATATGTAAGCATAGAAAGACAATTTTCAAAAATAATTGTAAATAAACAAATGACACCAGTATGTGATTGATTTGGTCATTTCTCCACGGAGATTTATCCTCTAAGGACATATCCACCTTTAGATAGACGGTCACATACCCCCTCCCCCCCCCCTCCCTCCCCATGCAGCCCTACCACACATGCATACCTACTAGTATACCATTGTATATTTTCAAGGGATGTAGGCCTACCTTACTGTTAAGCGAACATCATATTAACTAAAACTGGCGAGGAGGGGGGGGGGGGGGGGGTATATCTGTATAGGGACTACTAAGCTATAAGTAATATAGGCCTCGACTTAAATAGCTGAAACTGTGCAAAAAGTAGTCATAATATATCGTTTGTATAGGCCTATCTTAAAAAGAAGAATTAGTATGTTCCCACTGATGCCTGATTTATCATATGGGGCTATAAGTTAACTCAATAAACCATCCAATTCTAATTTGACCAAAAAAAATCTATTAAATTTTATTATATCTGTTTATTTAAGTTCCATTGATCACTACTATATAGTGGCAAAATTTAGACCATTGACCCGCAATTCTATTCTTCCTGTTTTAATTGATTTTTATTATGCTAGAATCTCAGCGAGTCCGATGTTATATTTGTTATATTTTTATCTGTTCCTATTTTTTCGCGGTTTTCTTTTCTCGGACATCCCTTTGTGTCTGTGTCAGTTATTATGCATGTATTTAGGGAATGCCGGTATATCTCTATAACAAAACGTGGCCTGTAAAAGTGTAAATTGGTCTATGATATTTGGAGTATTTGTCAATTCTTAACGTTAAAATATAGCAAACACAGTTGAAAGTTTCCAATAATTATACTATTTTTGAAAAGAATTAATCATATGGTGAATGTGCATCATAATGATTCTTTATCTGCCTTTTTTCTTTAATTATTGTGCTGTTAGTTAGTAGCCCTCGCTTGAAATTTGTATCCTCTATCGTCCGCTGAGGAGGGCGAACATAAAATAAGTTAATAAATGGAGTTTGTTAAATAGTTTATTTGCATGCAACGTTCGTGTTAATCTACATCCGAAGTGGATCGGCCTTGTAAATCACTGGCATGTATACTTGTATACCCCCCCCCCCCCCCCCCCCGTACAGTTGTGACGGACCAGAAAAAAGCTGGTACAGTTGTGACCGACCTGAAAAAAGCTGTGACGGACCAGAGTTGTAACCGAAAACTCAATATTTTTTTCCCAGCTGATTTTTTTTTTCTGTCAGATTGCTTTTTTTTTTCACGCCATACTGATTGAGTTTTAATACTTTTTGATAACCGTGATAGTTTAATGTTAGAAATAACTGGAAATGTACGGATCTTCTGAAGTTCTGAACTGTAGGATTATGTTACAGACTTTACAGTTGTGGAGATACGTCTTTTTCGAATTAGCTTTTGTGAGCTTTATTTTGGAATAAAACAGGTCTGGTATAATTGTCAGAACTTTTACGGGAATGACCGTATACTTGTCCGAATTGACAAATAGATAGAGTATTTGCATTTGACAGCTGTGTATTTATGATTAATTGATATGTTTGATTGCCAACATTGCGTTTAATGTCCACTGGATTTTAATACTTAATACTTCCTGCTCCTCTCTGCAATAAAATTCATTAAGGTAAAACGGGCATCATTTCTTGTGTTGAATTATGCTCTCTAATTTTCTAATCGAGCTTATCCATTTCATAATTGGATTGTAAACATTGGTTATTGCTCTAACTACAGTCAAATTCATCCACTGGGACATGTCTTGCTACTTTAATCACTAAACATAAGAGCTCCACAAATATTGACCAATCAAATATCTACCTTGTCACACTAGGGGGCCTACGTCACGAGGCCTATTGGGTCGACTGTTTATAGCAGGGTGCACCTTTGACAGTTCACACATGTTATAAACCTGTTATCGCCTGACATCTTGAATAGGGTTGTCGCCCAAAATGTCAGTGGCCGTAGGTAGGTAGGTTCTAGGTATAATTTTAATCCCCAGGGAATTTTATAAGATGAAGGTGCGATAAGTCGATGTCATATTTAAGTGTTTTAATGGTAGCCTTACAAGGGATATAGGGGCTATTTCAGCCATTAACTATCTTATGTTCGTCTTCTACCCACTGTTCAACAATACGTCTTCTTTCCACTTAACGTTAATAAATTTTTCTGTTCAACGATACACCTTCAGTCTACTGGAGGATTTGTATGCTTCCTTCTCATTTATATAGGTCTTCTGTTTACTGGAAATCCTTGCTTTTTCTTCAATATTCCTCCATATAGGTAACGTCTGTCCAAACCTAGTTTGTAAGCAGCTCTTTCTTCTACAATACGTTTTCTGTCCATGGTTTTACACGCGGCCTTTTCCACAGTATGTGTCTTCTGACCATTAGGTTTTCAAAATTCCTGAGATCCTCTTCAACAATACGTTTTTAAGTACACTTAATTTTCACACCTTCTCTTCTTCAACACGTCTTCTGCATGCATGCCCGCGGGATTTTCATGCCTTCTCTCTTACAGAGCCCTCTTCTGTCCACCGAAGATGGGCGCGTTTCATGTTCCACATTGTGTCTTCGGTCTCCTGGATTTGCCTGTCTCTGTTCTTGTCCTTGAACTATCTGGGTTCAAAAAGAAAACCCATTAGGAGAATTGCAGCTTTACATATACATACAGTTGTCCTGAACTTGAAGTTCGTTGAGTATTAGGCGATTCTTAAGTAGAGACCAAATCAGTCTGCTTTAATCGCTGTTATATGCCTAGAAGTTTTCGGAGTGCTCCTTGTCTGCCGTGTAAAGCGATACTTTGCAGAACATTGAACCCGTTTTGGAGCCTATTCTGAACCCGTGATGCCGAACCGAGAATAAACTCAGAATTGAGGGTCAACTTGAAACCGATTTGTTTTAACGTCTCTAGTTTATCTTCTTCCAGTCGAAGCAACACAAAAATCTGTCTGGTCATATTTGTTGGGCTCTGTTCCCTGATTTGCTTATATAGGTGCACCATTGCTGTTGTTATCATTTATTCTAGGTAAAACAGCACGTGACGTTAACGATAACACGTTAGCTCACTGCCTGTACGCTCACAAGAAACGCGAAAAAGTGCGTGAAAAGTCAATCGCGCACCGAACTCGATTTGCCGCGTATAACGTTTCACTTTGAAGGACATTGGACCCATTTGAAGCCTTTTCCTATTTCTTGACCTGCAGAACCGAATCTACATATACGCTCCTAGTATATAAGTGCATTCAGTTCGATTATAATACGCTTTTTGAAAATTAAAAAAAAAAGACTTTAGCGGCTTCAAATATTGCCGAATAAGTTCACTTATACAATCTACTGAATCTAGTTTTACAGATCATGCATTATTCAGAAATCTGGCAGAATTTTGAATTAAGAATCGAGTTATGACCGGTTTGGTCCAGCCGTTCTATATTTGAAGAGCCAGACAAATTAATCTTACACTAACGGTGAATTTGACTTGACATATTTTCCCAATGTCAACTCCCGAACATTGAGATAAGCATACAGGAATGATACAGCTACAGACAGAAAGCAATGACGTATATAGTTCAGGGCCTCAAATCTCGTGCGCTCCTGCTCATTAAGGGATATATGTTTAATGTAGACTAACATCCTTCTTGCATCCTTCGAGATTCGAATTCTGGTCTCTCTCTCTCTAGCTTGAACATGCTCTAACAGACTGAGCTACAGGGGCTCATGGCAAAACGAAGTCAAATATATATACGCTGGTGAGTTTATTATTTTGCCTGAAACTCTTTGTTTGGGATCATCGAGATGTGGGTATATAAATCAATATCGGCAGTCCTTGTGAAATTGATTCGTTTGTTAAGTAATCATTTATTTCACAGTTAAGACTGTTTTTGTGAAGAATAATCGTGGTGTTAAAAGGCGCTATATACTAGTATTATAAACTCATTTCCCTTAACTTAACTTTGCGATCAACAGTATATACGTGTACATACAAACAAAACTATATATAATTGTACCTTGATCAGTCCAGTGATTCAAAGACACGCACTATGGCAAAACAGGTATACAGGCTACGTATATTTATACAAATATTTACTTTCTTTAAGACTCACAATACCTAGCCACTGACTAGTATCTCTAATTATATAGTACATATACGCTAACTCCTCATGTTGCGATATTCAATTTGATAGAATCGTAAATCACAGACCACAATCGATTAAAACTGATTGTATTCCTAATATACTGCTACGCATCGATGATGTCCTTCTTTGTATCAATGCAGTGTTTGAAAAGAATTTATGCTTTTGAATAGAATATCGGTTATGGATTATGTGTGATTTAAGTTCCTGGACACATATTCATCATATACATGTTTTTAAAACCATTTAGGTGTATAACTGCCTTTAATCATTACTTATGGACGTTATGGTTATAGGATTTTTATATCGTATACACACGCACGTTAATAGTTCCTGGTCTTTCTGTAATATTTTTGTAACAATTGGGTTTTTATTTACTCGTCTGGATATAATACGACGTACTCGTTTTCGATGTTTTTCAAGTTTTTCTCACTAATTAATAATTTTGTTTTCAAATTATTGGCGGCTATTGCTTTTGCGGCGTACACTACAGCGTGGTTGCACAGTTAACCCTTCTGTTCAAACCCCATAAATTGACCCATAAATTTTCGTTCACATGAGGGTTGGAGCGCATCTGTCCACCTCAGGTGTATAAGAGGGAGACACATATATGTCTATCTTTCTGCCCCATAGCGGTTCGCTTTGTAAATAGTATTTTAAATTGATGCCATCAGAAAACGGGTGTACAAAGTCCGTGGGGATCGATGAGAGGCTAGTTTATCCAGTAAATAAATCACCCCATACAGATTATTAACTGGAAACCGGAACCCATTCATTACGTCTTGAACACTTTCATACTTCGTCAGAACCCGCATGTAAGCCTATTTGGGTTGAACATTCATGACGCCATACGAATGGAGTTCGCTGTTAATATAGTGCAAAATGAAAACCCAAAAACCAAACATGTAGCAACACCAGTCGCTGGAGGCTGAAGCAATTTATAGTATATTTTTTTCTGTATTCCATTCAACACTTACTCTTTTAGAACGGTCGCATTCCGCAGATATGGAAATAAACGATGATATGCACACTTATCACTTATTCACTCTCATGCACTGCTTGTATAGACTTAATCTTCTTTCTATTTTTTGCCTGGTTCTGTGAAAAGAAATGAGGTCCGTGTTTCTCAAAATCGGATCATGTTGAACTCGCATGTATAATGCATTCCATTATAAATTTATATATATATCCCAGGTTGATCATAGATCCTGTTGTCGGACACCCGAAGCTACCGAGTTCATGTGACATTGAAGTCATTACACCTTTTGGCCAAGGTATATACCTTTGTAGTTATACTTATTTTTTGTTGCAGTCAATAAGGAATATATATATATGACAAATTGACTGATGTATTAAATTATATCCCAGCAAATAGTATTACAGACGGTTGTCGCGGCAAATGATTTGTTTTCTACTTTAATTCACTACTGTTCCTTGTGGTTTCTGAACGGATCTCCTATAATTAGTACCCTTGAGTACGACGTTAAACCCCAATCAAACAAACAAACAAACAAACCTATAATTAGAACCAGAGGTGTTTCACGATTTCTACAAAATGCAGGTTATGTGAGGATCATCACGTATTTATAAACTGAGCAATGTATTAAGTTTTGCTCATTTCACTTTACCTTAAATATATTTTAAACTTCACAGCGGTTTTCATTGATAACAGGAAAAATGTAGTTGAAAAATCTTGAATTCCCACGAAGTCCGTTATTTGGTCGGACTTTTCAATCTAAGTCTATTGGAACAAATAACTATGGA
The DNA here is from genome assembly GCA_031763545.1 of Mopalia muscosa. Classification (NCBI taxonomy): domain Eukaryota; kingdom Metazoa; phylum Mollusca; class Polyplacophora; order Chitonida; family Mopaliidae; genus Mopalia; species Mopalia muscosa. The sequence continues at coordinate 8,728 of JARFOD010135270.1, forward strand.
AGTCGATGCGAATACGTATCTTATTGACTTCGTCTTGTATTATACAGCCATAAGAGATATGACGTCCATTCATACCAAACCTTTACAGATAAGACCTGCTTCTGAAAAACAAATAATATTAAATCTGTAATATGTATGACCTTATACCTCCCCCAAAAATCTTTCTGTCCTGTTTTTTAAACATTCACCGAAGGACGGTACCTAACTAAGAAAAACCCAGGCATGTCCCGCCAAATCTTGTTCTAAAATGGAGAAGAAAGTTTAAATCGACCAAAAATGAGTTGGGTGTACTGCTTAGAAACGATTGATTTTCACGTGAAAATCGACGTCCCAGGGTCGTTTTATCGGTCGATCCAACCCACAAGTGTTCTAAGGAAGAAGTCGGAATAGTTAAATCAAGGTATAAGGCCAGACAACTTTTATAATGGAAATTTGGAGGAAAAAAAAGTGCAGAATCTTGGTAGCGTTCGCTTATTTCTAAAGGTTAGGGAGACCCAACTAGCGTAGATATACTATTTTGTTGTTTTTTTTGTTGTTTTTTTTTTTTTCATTTGGGTTGTACATTTAATAAAAATTGGCTTTGGCTCTTATCAGATTTTGACCATTTGATAATAGATAATTGTTCCTTTGTCATGTGTTGTGCTGTTTAAAAACCTTTGATGCAATATACCGTTCAGCTTTATGATCCTGACCAGGTCATATATCTTTATCTGCTTGCACTCATGACGCGATAAGACATTTGGTGGAAAACATATTTACAATACATAGGCTATGATAATATCGCCCTTTACTATTTACTTATACATGACGTGGTGTTGTCGAAATGTTAAGGTATTCTGTGTTCGCATTAAATAGGCCGAAAGACATTTGTGTCAACAGCTTAAAAATCAGCCACACCGGCTTTACTGGGGTTATTTTGACACCGTAAAGATAGTGTAAAGACGTTTACAACAGATCGCAGGTAAATGTCAAGTTACGATAATGTAAATATGTTTCAAATGAAGACAGGCACATAGCATTACGACCACTTAAACTTTCCCAAAATGTAATACGTATGCTATACCGAGAACAAAAGATCCCTGTTGCTCAACTGTGATATATATATCTAATTGGATTCACTTTAGCCAGTGGACATTACTCTATGCAAACAATTAGGGCAATAACACCAGTTAAGTATATTCCCAAAGTCACATGTGGTCATATACGCTTATAATGTATTTTATTTCCACTTGTGTATTTTTAGAAAAGTGTTCCTATTATGAAGCTGTTGAACCGTGCCGCATGACTGATCCGTGTTGATGAGCTGCAATTTAAAACGATAGATGAAAACATTAGGACGACAGTGTTCACGGCGTATGGGAAGAGAGCTACGAGCTAACATTTCGGACAGTGTCGCTAAGATTTCAGCCTAACCACGCCAGGTAAGTTATTTATTGTTGAAATGACTTTCTTATCAGGATTGGTTAAGTGGTTAGTGTATCATAAGTATTGTTGATAGCACTCAGCCTGTAATAATATTGACGGTCACCAAATTGCAGGGAAAAAAACCCCAGCACAGATCTAAAGCGCAATGATGCGGAAAGACTCAGGTAACAAATTTTAATGTTTCTTTTCTTGGGTTTACTGTATGTGTTTAAATTCACATTTGAGTTTTAATTTTACGTTCCTGGTAGTGGTATCTTATAACGACATATGTATCTTTTATAGGCTATTAAATTATCTGCAATAGTTGACTACCTATTCTATGTAATAGACAGAGCTGATAACCACCCGAATGAAGTCATGGTTATATGTGTGTATTAATATTAGTCACACTGGTACATTCATGCTGATTAATTAAAAAACACGAGGCTCCGATAAACAACTTTCGTCTTTTCTTTTTTATGACAGTATGTGACACATATTCATAGGAGAAAAATAAGAACATTACTAAATAAACCTCAATTTTATTTTAGAAAATGGATTTTACACTATTACAGGCTACTTTTGATAACACATTTGCAAAAACTGAATACTCAATCAAACTTCAATCCACTTCAAATGGTTTTTCTATACAAACCTGCTCAATTCCTCCCTGGCAGCGGCTTCTTACAAATGCCAACTTGTCTGGAATGCAAATCACTTACAGTTTACAAAAAAAAATCACCATCTTGTTACACGAAAATTACATTTCATATCAATGAATCGGATATATTAAAGACAAATATATTTACTTCCGTTTATAACTGCTTATATCTTGAGCTGACGCCCTTTATGTTCTCAAGCATACCGCTGTCCTCCCCATATATTACCGCTTTTCTCGTTGGCTGATTTTGGTTGTTTCGGTCATGTGACAGCGACGGCCATCGGTATAAGTGCCTGAAAGACATGCGCTGTTAAAAACCAAAGCAAATGTTTTCGGGTGGGCGGATTTTGATTTGGAAAGCAGAACCTATGTTATCTTATTTAGTCTATATAGGGAGAATTCGTCTCTCTTTTTTTTCTTTTAAATTTTTATTTCTTTGCATACATTTTATTTCTCTCGAATGATTGTGTAACACACAAAAAAAGTGTTCTTGCCTTTACCGAAAGTCGAAGTCCGATCAATACGAGAAGAAAAAAATGTAATTGTGTCAATAACATATTTTATTTACCATCAAACACTTACAATTCAGTCGACCTTGAATAAAAAGAATAAATTCAGCCACGAATGACGTCAACTAAAATCACGGTTAATATAAAACCAAACTACGCTTGATCACGTACTAAATTTATTGTGGTTCTTTATACTATACATTTTATATGACATTACGGACATCAGGGAAGTGTGCGTCATTCAGTTTGCCATCAAATTAACTTTTCAATCCTTAAGGCACAAATGTCACCATTATCTCATTCAATTATCGTTTGTGCTTTTAAATTAAGCAAGGTTTCGAAAAGATTAATTTAAGGTCATACATACATCACATAAAATAAACCGCATAAAATGGGTATTGCCGGGGGTATTATTTGCTCTATTAAACCCTTGGATACACCTATTGTATACGGTGGTAGTTGGGTTTTTTTTAAAATAACTCCTTGTCTTAAATCAAGACAAGGTCATTCATTAATATTTATCACAGACTCTGAAACGCAAGTTGACTTTAATGACTGAGAACACGTCAACAGATATACAATCCTAACTGGAGTTATCAACAATGGGGTAAATTAAATTACCAGGGGCTTGCTGTAGAGCCTCTGTGTTCCGTGTATCCGGGTTAGATATTTAGTGGTTTAAATCTGGATATACTTATAGATTTGGATACAAAGAGTTATTTAGCATTCGTCGAATCACTTCTGGGTCCTTTGTGAGAAAAACATATACCTTCTTTGTGTTATCAATTTAAAGTAACTGGCCATTGTGCTAAAAGTCCTAGTCTACGTTCAAGGCGAAAAAGAGACAGCTGTCTGGCAACTGGATCTTGCACCGTATTTCCCTATATTTAACAGGGTTATACTGGGTGATGTAAGGACATGTTTGACATAAGATGTCTCAGAAAGTCCAGTTAAGCAAACCATATGGGACAGTATTTATTAATCAAATTATCACATAATAGTTGATAATTGCAAAACTTAAAATTTCAGAGTTATGTGCAATTAAACTCTGTATCTCTTAACAAGACTACATGGTCGAATGTGAGAGATACACAACTCTGCGTCTAAGACTTATATTATGTTTTCCCGAACCTGTTCTTAAAACCAAATGCGCCAAACAACATTTTTTAGAAGCTGAACATGTTTTCTTTAACTACTATGTCGTTACATCATTTATAGAATCAGACTTTATCGCTGTTGTCTCAAAACAAATAGGTCATATTGCCTGCAGGTTGTAAACAGCTGTGCTGTGATCCTAGGCTGGCTAATGTTTACAGCTGTCCGGGACGATGGAATCAAGATCACAAGTCGGAAAATGTCTTTCCTTAAGGTCTTTCTGTGTGTGTGTGGGGGTTTTTTTTTTTTGGTTTTTTTTAATTCTTATTCTTCCTTTCGCTATCTCACCTTATATCTCACAATAAAATCTTATATAAAACAAATTTACCTGCGGGCGTATATACATATTTGACCCAAGATGACTACCAGCAGTAAGCACGAGTTTGAACTGTCACATTAAGGGATATTAGGTGATTTACTGGAGTTAATTTGGAGTAAACCTCCAGGCAAAAGATGTTATATAAAGTAGCCCCAAAAAACCCAAGTGGGCGTAAGCGTGCATGACACCAGCTCTTAGGGTAGATTAGCTTTCAGTCTGTAATGGAGCTGTATATATGCATAGATTCCAGTTTAAATTACCTTTGTTTCAAGTGCTGCATTTTTGTTGGTTATTCAGGTATGCGCTATTTATATCGACTCGAAATAATTTTGCAAGGATCTGCTCAAGCATGAAAACAAGTAACATGTGAGTTGCTTTATAAAAAAAAAGAGTGTTTGATTAATTGGCCGTGCAAGCTTTAATGCAGACTAAGCAAAAGTGTTGATTTCAGTAATCTCCATAACATAAAAAAGCCACGAATTCAATTGGTTTCCTAATATATCAGATAGGAAATGTGGAGTGCTCATGCAACGTTCTGGTTTCTGGAGAGATGCGCAGTACCACGTGACTAGGGTTTTCCAATAAATTTTACCTGTTGACTTTTCACAGGCTATGCTGAATTTTTTTCTAGACATATCCCCGATGATGATATTTTTGTTAGAAGACATTAAGCGAAAGCAATCATTGTAAAACCCAATACACTTTTTATTTATTC
>JARFOD010135281.1:0-13490 GCA_031763545.1 Mopalia muscosa
GTATTTGTGTCCGTCGTCATATAAGTGAAATACCCTTGAGTACGATGTTAAACACCAATCAAACAAACAAACAAATCCTGAAATACCATATCTGCCATTCAGTTTCATCAGAATTTGAATAAAAAAAGTACCGTATTAAATTGGGACACTCTAATTTTTGGGACAGGCCACAGAATTAACATGTAAGACCCCCTGTGTTAAAGCCTATTTCTCTGTCGTTCCCGCTAGAAGTTATATCCAATAATTTCCACCATGAGGTGTGTAAGTTTTAAGAAACACAGAATCCAGTAACTTGACAATAACAAATCACTAATAAGTGTATACTAACCAGTTTAAGCTTTTTACTCAATATTCTTTGTCTCAGTTTTGTTTATTTTTTTGCCACTAATTGTTTACTTTGTAGATAGGTTTATATGGCTAACAGCATGGTGTTAAGGTGACTTTAGTCAAGGTAACAATATTCTAACAACCGAAGAAAAAAAACCCTCACAAATGATATACACTGTTTCCACCATTGCTACTAACGAAACACAGTGTTTCAACACATCTTGGTTTTAAATTTTTGAATCCATCTGTCAACCATCCTGTATTTTAGTGAGTCAAACATAAGGCAATCAATCACTTGGGTGGTTTACAAGGTTTCCTCCTGGTTTTTCACCATATTTAATAAGCAAGGAACAGTATGAAATGAGGCCTGTGCCCGTGACTTAGTGGTGGGCTTTCCAAAGCCAACTTCGCTGTACTGTTTACGGGATCGAGTCCGTCTGTCGACCCTCAGATATATATGTGAGTCACAAGATTTGGTTGCGGCAATTGCTTGTGTGGTTTACAAGGTTTCCTCTCGGTTTTCCACCGTAGTAGGACAAGGAACAGTGTGAAGTTGACAATTCGTCGTCATATAAGGGAAATACTCTTGAGTACGCCTTAAACCCTAATCAAACAAACAAGGAGTGTGAAATGATGATCTGTTGTTATATAAGTGAAATACCCATCAGCATGACGTTGGCCCCAATCAAACAAACAAACAAAAACCCAGTGATATGAAAGGGCATGTTGTGTTTAATGACTTCTCAATTAAGCTTCACTTTCTAATTGGGCTTCATTTATAACCATCAAAAGTGAGAATAAGAATTGTGAATTAGACAAGTGTTATATGCTAAGGTCATCATGACCCGTTGAGAGCTGAAGAATCCATACTGTCGCCTGTCTCTTATGTCTTGTCCTATTTACATTATGTAATTGTGGATGTGGAAAACAAACACTTCTGTATGTTGTTGTTGTTCCGGCATGATGCTGAAATGCCACTTCAAAGCTCGAGGATAAACTTAAACAAATACCAAGAGGTAACGAATCATTGGAATAAGTAAACCCCAAGTTAAACTCACGCAGCATGTTAGAGTTTTGAGGTTGGGTTTTTTTTGTTTTTTTTGCACCTGAACAAACAAACCTTGTTACTCTTGTTTTGAAAGCTTTCATGTGGAATTAAAACATTTTGTGCTTCAATGTTAAGAAAAGATGTCCTCCCAGTTATGTTTGGGTCTAAACATATACACTGTCTGATTTGTCGGAAACTTGTGTCACTTTTTCTTTCCAATCGTTTTGATCTGTGCTTTTTTTCTTTTTGTGAATAACATCACTGTTTTGCATTGATTGTGTCCAGGATGTTGCACAAATTTCCTGCATATGTTGGTTTAAAGATGCTTTACAGGGAATGTTGGAGAAAGGGAGATAATTTGGATTTTGGTTACAGAATTATTTCCCCTGCTGCATTGCACGATGCATGTTAAACTGGCAAAGAAATATAAGTGTTAAATGGTGATGATTGTTGCTTAATAATAGAGTGTTTCTCAATTTTTGAATTGTTTATAGATTTATTTCTGACATAAATGTTTATTTTTATTCTCATTTGTTTCAAATTATTTTTATTTTCAGAGGTGATGCCACAGAAATAACACTCAAAGATTTAAAGCCAGCAACAGAATATTTTCTCAAGTAAGAATCATGATGTATAAAAATAAGAATCCTTTGATTTAATAGTTTGCCTTAAGTTTTAAAAGATAATTTTTAATTTATTTTACGTTAGCCAATTAAATTTAATGATTTAAATATTTCTTTGAAAAGACCATTGTTCACTATAGGCAAACCATTAGGTCTGGTAATTTATTTAAAACTTTGCCATGCTTTATAAGTAGACTTTGGTGTTGAGTGCAAACCTGCCTATTCTGGAGTATTCTCTACACAAAATCCAATGATCGATACACAAATATGCGAAACATTTTAGATACTACACTATTAGTAGATATTAACATAGTCATACACAATTTTGAATAAATTTAAAAAATATTATCGTCCGAAAAAACTTATCTTTACACATAAATATTATTCTGGGTAAGTAGGTCTGGGGGCGACTTGTCAACCGGATCATGTCTAGTATTGTTGTTTGTTAATTCACAGAGCGAGTACATTGCTGGACGATATTCGTGGGAACCCCACAGAGCCCGTAAACTTCCAAACCCAGAGCTGTGAACCCGAGGCTCCCCCTGCCCCAAGGCTCTCTCAGAAAAATAAGACCTCAATCACCGTTAAATGGAATGTGAGTATTTCGTTTGGATAGGTTTACCTCTCAGTTTTCTAATATAATAAGGCTGTGTACAGTGTGAAGTGGACAATCCGTCATTTAAGTGAAATACCCTTGAGTATGACGTTAAACCCCAATCAAACAAAACCAAACAAATAAACAAATATCCACTTATAAGAAAAATGTCTATTGAATGCCATTAAAAAATAAAAACTTAAACAAAACTTTTTTGTTCAACTAGGTATTAAAATAAAACATAACCAAAAAGTAATTTCAAAATGAATGAATAGCTCTTGTGTAAATAATTGTCATGTCTTCATTTTTTCATCTTTTTGCCCTTTTACAGAGCACATCAGAAAATGGGTCAAAGTTACAAAAATACATTTTAGAGTATGACCAGGTGAGTGCTAAGATTGATCAATTTTCACTAGAGTTATCTCTCTTGGAATATTTATAAATCCCTTGCTAGAGTCACGGCAAGTGTAAAATAAACTTACGCACATGCAGGTGCCCAAATAAGAACGGCTCCCAAAAGGCTAAAATTAGCATTCTCGAAAATGCCCAAATTCATGTCGAGAAATCCCTAAATACAGTTGGTTATTCAATTATTTTCCATGATTGAGACCTGTGGTAATTGCTTCCTTAAAGATGTTCCAAAATCTGCTCTCTATGGACATGCAAAATACAAAATTTCTCCACCGAATGGAGGTCTGCGACCCCAAGACATCTGGGACCCCAATACATCTGCCACCCCCAGACATCTGCGACCCCCAGACATCTGCATGCGGCACCCAAATTAGAAACCTATATTTCACCCTGTTGTCTTAAATGGTCTGTACTTGGCATTGAAAGAACAATAATTGGCTGACAGATTATTGTTTAACGTTGAACTATATGGCCCTCATGTAGATAAAGTACATCAATGAAAATATTATAATAATGCATTAAGAAGATATGGAATAAAATCAAAAATGTTGTTTCTGTTTTGGAAGGGTTGTGGTGATGGTAATTTTGTGGAAGTTTATTCTGGTCTCAGCCGTCAGTTCCGAGCCAGCAAATTACAGGCCTCGACAAGATACGCCTTCAGGCTGGCTGCGGTGAATGCCATGGGTATTAGGTAGGTATTCTTGTCATTTGAGGCGATCATATAATTGTCAAAGTAAAATTGGTTAAGTTGTGTTAACCAACAATAAACCAAATCAAATAGCCACTAAATTGTGTAAGCTGTTACTAAGTTGTAACCTCAGCAAAGAAAATCTTGTTTTTTGTTTGTTTCTCAATGTATTTATTCATAAATTGACTTATCATTACATGTACTAATATTTTATGATGATTTGAATATTTTTCAACTTATATAACCCTCTGGTTAGGGATAGTTTGTTTGGAGAGTAGCAATGCTGTTTTTGTAACATTATGGAAACGCTTCACATCTTGGTTGTGCTAGTGTCAATTATTGTTGGAATACATCACTGTCATATAAGTGAAATACCCTTTAGCTCGGCGTAAAACACCAATCAATCAATCAGGTTATGTATAATCTAAAGCCCCTATAAACAAATTCATGTCACCTTTAGCATTAGTCTTGATGATAGCAAAATAAATGGATGAAATATTGAAATAAAAATGGGTCTTTCATTCTTAAAAGCTATACTGCTCTTGTTCTTATCTAAATTGTGTTTTGTGTTTTTGTAGTGGATACAGTGAAGTAGCTGCATTTTGCACAAGTGGTAGTGTGCCCTCTGCTCCCGACCCCCCAATGCTATCGGAGGCGTTTGTTAACGCTCTCACAATATCTTGGATTAAACGACCAAATGATGATGATTTCACGTTACATATGGAGGACGAATGCACTGTTAGTAACTGCTAAGAAAAAAAAAATGATAAATAAATACAAAAAAAATTTGGATCGTAATTATTTGGCAGATTTGCATGCTCTCTTTGGAAACTTATCAATGTTTACAAATTTAACAATGTAATTTCTTTCTTTTCACTGTTTTTTTCTTGGTTTTAAAAAGATTTACACTGTATTTACATTAAGCAGTTTCGTCATCATATAAGTTAAATACCCTTAAGTATGACGTTAAACCCCAATCAATCAAACAAAACTAATTTTGTTTTTTGTGTTTACCACAGGGGTTTACATTAGGTCTTTACATTATGTCTTTGCATTACCTCTTTACATTAGGTATTGTGATTGCCCTGTGTAGTTTGGTGTTGAGGGTGGTTTCCTTTACCCATTGGGCTGGCACACCATCATATAGTTTGACATTTAACCCCAATCAACCAATCAAATCAATGAATCTTTCTTTTCAACAGAGACATGGTTTTATAACAGTATATGACGGACCAAATCTCTCCCATACAGTTAAAACATTACGCAGAAACTCTGAATATAGGTTTAAGGTAAGATACCGAATTAAACAAATTGTTTCAAGCTTCAAAGGAACGCCATCATATGAATGAAATAGGTGTGAGGACAACAGTAAAACCCAATCAAAATAATAATTTCCAAGGTTTCGATGGTTGCTATTGGGAGGGAGTCCCCTGACCCTGGTCCTCTTCATATAAGCAGGACAAAGCCGAGTTGGGCCCACGACTGTGGCTTAGTGGTTAGCATGTGTGCTTACTAATCATACTAAAAGGCACTGTTTACAAGACGGGTCAACCTCCAAGTCACAGGATGCAGCTCCAGTAATAGCGGAGGTGGTTTTTAAAGGGTTTCCCCTCCTGTTTTCCCCTGTAATTAGGCAGTGTTAAGTGGAAAATCTGTCATCATATAAATAAAAAGTCCTTGAGTACAACTTCAGATTCCAATCAAATAAACCATTGCTAAAGATGGAAACTGACAATGTGTTTTGTGTGGATTAACCTAACTAGGTAAATGAGCTATAAGTGAATTTAAGTACCCTATAATGTCTAGAGCTTCTGACACTCTAACTTTGGGGCAGTCCACAGAAATAACATTTTAGACCCCTTGGGTAAAACCCATTTCTCTGTCCCAACTTCTAGAAGTTATAGGGTAATCTGATATTTATTTCCAGTTCTAATCTGCCTAGTGTGAGACAGGCTGATTGATAAGATCAACCAGGGGAAAAAAATACCCCGATAAACGTTTTCTTTTCTTTCCAGTTATCAACTCGCAATGAAGAAGGTCAGGGTAAATTCAGTGACATTGTCAGCTATAAAACAAAGCCTGACAAACCTTCGCCTCCACTGAAACCTCAAAGCAAAGGGAAAATACATTCACATGACTTCAGAATTAGTTGGGGTAAGTAACTGTGTTTAATTTATAATGAGACCTGGATAAGGAAGATTATCAGAACACTTTACCTGGTATGGTTATACTTCTGTTCATTTTTGTTAGGCCATAACAAATTAATCAATAGTTACTCAGGCACCTCTGCATCACTTCAAAACCCCCTGCCTCAGAATTTTTTATGGCAATTTTTAAAAAAACAGGTTTCTTCAGTAGGCTTATTGCAGTTAAAAAATATTATTTTTGCTTTAAATCATTCGATATTGATAGTTACTTTTAAGTAAACAGATCGATTTGCGTCACATTTGGTGACTTTTCGGTTTTAGTATTGTTTACTTCCAGTTTAAAGATTAAAGGGAGATAACTCAGTTCAGATGTCAAAGATAAAACGGGTAGAGTTATCTCCCTTAACATACATCCTAAAGAAAAAATGCATAATTATAAAATAAAAACAAAGCCTCCTTTTTTTTAAACTAAAAAATAACAATTAAAGCCCTCACCATTATTTCAAAACTAATTGCTTGAGAAAGTAGTAATCAATTTTTTGCGTTAGTCTACCCTTGTGCATATGGTTAATTGTGCTAGTGTCAGTTGTAAGACACCGCAGTCATTTCAGTGAAACACCTTTGAGCATGGCATAAAACACTTATCAATCACTCTATTGATTAATTTGTAATGAAAATGTGTTAATATTTCATATTGTTTTAACATAAAAAAAATTTGGATACAAGAAATGTTCTGGTTCAAATTGTCCCATATGTTCAAATTGATTTCATTTCCCCTGATTTACGGAACACTGAACAAATGGTTAGCCTTCTGGCTAAGGGCAGTTTGTTTGAAGAGTAGCATTACTGTCTTTACTTAGCACTGGAGGGACATTAACTTTCCAACATGGAAATGCTTCACATGGTTGTTAGTATCAACTATTGTTGGAATACACCACCGTCATTTAAGTGAATACCCATAAGCTGGCATAAAACATCAATCAATCAATCAATCAATCATTAAATCATTCTTTGGTTACAGAACCTCCAAAGGACAATGGTGGCTCAGAGATTACGTCATACTCCTTAGAGGTGGACGATGGCAGAGGTAGGTTTTTACAATGTCTCTTAATGTCAAAATAGTGGGCACTACAGGCAGTCCTTTCATGTCAATAGAATCGAGATCCATGACCTGATTAGCAAAGTCACAATGGATAAACAGGCTTGTGCTGTTGGGGAAAACAGTCAGAACAGGGTTACCCCCAGGTTTAATTGGTATAAATTAAATATTTCGGTAGCATTTAATTTTAAATTTTCACCCAGAACTTTGGAGCTTATTGACAAGAATAAGTAGGGTGTAAAATCTCAATCATACAAACAATCAATTCATCAATTTAAATGGTTGTTTCATAAAATTGTTATAAATTGAAAGTTTTTGTGGCATTAGATATACAGTTTTCATCCAAAACTTATTTTTTCCTGGTTGTAATGGAGCTTAGGGACAAGAATAATTATGGTGCAAAAACTTTAATCAATCTTTTAAATAGTTACTGTGTCATTAAATTGTTATAAATTGAAAGTTTTTGTAGTATTTGATATAAAAAATAAATTGTAAATATGTTCACGCCACAGCATAGCTGAAATACCGCTGAATGTGGCGTAAAACACTAATCAATCAATCAATCAGTATTTGATATAAAATTTTCATCCTAAACTAATTCCTTCCTGGTGCTATTGAAGCTACGGGACAAGATTAAGTATGGTTCAAAACCTCAATCAATTTAAATAGTTACTGTTTCATTAAATTGTTTCAAATATAAATGTTTTTTTTATCCCAAACGTAATTACACTTATCTGTACATTAGGTTACGATGTGGTGTATGATGGGTTGGAGAGAGAGTTTGTTTGTGATAATCTCATTCCGGGGCATTCGTATAGAGTCAGAGCGAGGTGTCGAAGTGTGGGAGGTATAAGTGATGTAAGTTTACAATTATTGGAATGGTCACAATTTTCACATCAACATTTTTGTTTGCAGTATACTCCAAACCTTTTCATGCCTGTATTATTAGAGTTAGAGGAAATTTAATTTTCTGGGAGAGCAAAACACTCCCCATTTAATGGTAGCATTATTTATTTTATCACTCTTAATCACACTTTATCACACTTAAGCTGATCATTGTAGAACTCTACCATCAAAAAATTTAAATACCCTTAGGCTAAGTACAGTGTTAAGCACCAGTCAAACAACCAATCATAATCTTTGTAACATTTCCATGGTGATTTCCTAATTTTCAGTACTCTGAAAGCTGTTCTGTGACCACCCAGCCTGTCCCCCCAGGGCAGTGTCAGTCTCCGAAACTGCAGGGTAAACCAAAGGCGTCGTCTCTTCATCTACGCTGGAGTAAGTATCACTGTACATCTATAGATTTCTGTTATAAGCTACAGGAGTTTATCTGTACATTAGGTTACGATGTGGTGTATGTAGAGACGAAAATACTACAGGAGTTTTAGTCTGGAAAATTCCTGGAAAAAGTTGGGGTTTTTTTTCAGTTTTGGAACTCTTTTTATTATTAATAGGTAATATGAAGCAAATGTAATGATTGTAGCGTAGTGCAATGTGAATTTAAACCATTTATATCAGATAAAATTTTGTGTCCGGTACTTGCCATTGGCTTTCGCCATGTTTAAGTTAAAAGTCCAATGATATATGGATTGGTTGTACATTTATTTTAGCTGGTAATATGGGATGTAGCTTTGTGTTGCCCTGGTGCTCTCAGAGCTAAGGGGCAACATGAAGCCGATCTTTTTGTGATATCCTGTCTTTGTTTGTTGCCATCTCCGTAGATGGTGGTTTCATTGGGCTAGAACGCTGTCATATGAGTCAAATAAACCCAAATCAAAGCAACAATCAATCCAACATTTATTTTGAATCAATGCAAACTAAACACTTGATGATTTGTGGTTGCAATTAATGTAAATACTTTTATGAAGCAGCTTTGCTGAACAGATTATTGAATTTATAACGACAAATAACTTATACAATTTGACAATCAAGCTTTCATAAAATTCTCATTACTTTTTCAAGATATGTCCAGGTAGAGTAAAACATCAATGAACCAATTTTAAATCTAAACATTACTTCTGTACCCTTCAAATTCTCACCCATTGCGATCACACTGTCTTTACAACTATTGTTTTCCAACTTTATATATACCTTGATGATTTTCTCTACTTGCACATATCTTGAAAATGGAAAGCTTGATTGCTTGAATGTATCAATTATTTGTTTTCATTATTTTAATAATGACTGTTAACTGCCAGAGTATTTGTGAAGTACCCTAAAGCATGGTATTAAATGACCAATCTATCAATCAAACTAAAATTAAAAATTGATCAACTATTTTCAGACTACCCAGAGAATGATGGCGGCTCAACGGTCACAGAATTCACCGCACAAATGAGTTTTCCCGATAACACGAGTCGAGAAGTTTACCGGGGACGGGATTTGGACTGTATCGTGGCAGGGCTGTCTCCGGGTCGACCATATCTCTTTCAAGTTCGGGCACATAACAAAGCTGGAGTAAGTTTCCCTTCGTCTGTCTATGAAATTTTATCTTAAATTTGAACTGTCCAAGTCAGCTATGTGCGTTTTTAAATATGATATGTACAATTACAGGGCTAGAGGCACTCGGCTAACTTTTAATCTACAAAAAACATAATATTTTCTTACACAACTCACCAACTTTGATCCAATTTAATTGTTTGGTTTTTTTTAAATTAAAGTACATGCTTAAACTTTTTGAACTGATATAATAGTTATAGAGAATGAAAAACTTTAAGATCTCAAAAGCTATATTTTCCCAAATTAGAAGACCCCAAACTATGCACATTTTTTAAAAATTAATACAATATTAAATATTAAATTTCACAAATAAATAATTGAAACCATAACTTAATAGTTGATAGTGATCTGTAAATAACACTAATACTTTCTTCACTTTTTTATTTCAGCCTGGTCGTTGGTCAGAGTCCTTGGAGGTGGTGAGTGGAGCTGGGATCCCCGATGCCCCAAAGGCCCCCCAAATAATGTGCAAGTCCCCACATAGTGCTCTAATCACGTGGGAGGAGCCTGTTAATAATGGTGCTACGATTGCTGAGTATAAACTGGAGTGGATGTACAAGTCAGAACCCGAGTTCATGCAGGTATGGCAATTTATTCGTAATTGTTTTAATTTGTTGTACAACTTAAACATAGAAACATTTCCTGCCATATTTGAAATGGTCATAACCCAAGTTTAAAACTTTTGTGATATATACATTTATAGCAGAATTTCAGTTGGTGATAAAAAAGTTCATTCATTTCTATTGATGTGTTTTTTAAGATGATTTGACATACCCATGTGAAGATTCCTTACTTGTATTATAGAATATTTA
This sequence comes from Mopalia muscosa, assembly GCA_031763545.1. Classification (NCBI taxonomy): domain Eukaryota; kingdom Metazoa; phylum Mollusca; class Polyplacophora; order Chitonida; family Mopaliidae; genus Mopalia; species Mopalia muscosa. The sequence goes on from JARFOD010135281.1 coordinate 10,253, forward strand.
TAAAGTTGTTGCAAGAGAGCCAATATATGAAGAAAATACACTAATTACATGACTCGGCTGTGTTTCTCATAGCCACCTTTACCTGGGTCATTCTGCCATAAGCCTCTGTTGGTCATATGCCTTTCTAGCCAGGCTAGAGGGAGCTTCATGTTTCCCTGGTGCTCTCAGAGCTAAAGGGAAACAGGAAGCTGATCTGTTTGTGGCGTCTGTATTGCGTCCTGTTGTTGTCCTCCTGTATTTGTTCCGTCCTGTCATTGTTTGTGGTGTTGAGGGTGGTTTCCTTCACCCATTGGGCTGGCACGTAATCATATAAGTAAAATACCCTTGAGTATGACGTTAAACCCTAATCAAACAAACAAACGAACCCTTCTAACCAGAGAACCAAGTTTTACTACTGGTGTTGACCAGCAAAATAGTCGTTCTCTTAATACAGGCCCGTGGCTTAGTGGTTAGCGAGTGCGCTTCCTCATACAACTCCAATTTACCGCTCACAGGATCGAGTCCTCGACCATCAGATATATATGATTGAGTCACAAGATTTAGCTCTGGTAATCACGGGGGTGGTTTTTACGAGGTTTCCTACCTGTTTTCCATCGTAATTAGGCTAGGAACAGTGTGCAGTGGACAATCCATCTTCATATAAGCAACTTTAAACCCCAATCAAACAAACAAACAAATCAATATAAATGAATCTTATTCATTGTGTTGATTTGTCATTACACTGACATACAGTTTCTTTTGATTTCCTGCTTTGATTAACCCTGTTTCTGTATCTAATCTAGCTGTACTTGGGAAGTAACTTATCCTATGAAGTGAAAGGGCTAACACCAGCCTCGCAATATTCCTTCAAGATACAGGTGAGTTTACGGTTTGAAGGACTTCTGGTTAAATTTATATTTATTACAGTCAAATTGGCCTTTTTACAGTGAAATTTGTACTGTTAGATTGGTCAAATTGGTTATTTTACAGTTAAAATTGATATTTTTTTTCTTCACAGTTCACTTTTTGTCGTTGAAGTTGCTTTGTGCATTAGGAAATTTTTTACTACGAAAATGTATCTTTTTACAAAAAAAATTATGTTTAAACTTTTTTTTTCTTTTATCTTTTTCTGAGTTTTCATTTTGTCAAATTCAATCTTTTGAACTGTTTGGTTGTAGTTGGTAAATTCCTCTGTTTTATCATTAAAATTGATTCTTAGCTTAGCTACAGCCATCAATGAATCAATCATTGAGTCCGTCAATCAGTCGGTAGTAACACCTTTTTTCTCATTCAGGCTATAAACAGTGCAGGTAGTGGACCATTTAGTTCACCGATTACCTGTGTGACGCCATCATCTAGCCCTGCTGCCGTTGTCTCGATACGATCTACAGTCGCTGCCACGACTATCGCCCTGACATGGAAAGAACCAAACTGTAACGGGAGTGAGATTATAGCTTATAATATTGACATCGGGGAAAAGTCCTTGATCGCTGTAAGTGGGATCACTGAACATGTACTTGAAGGGCTGTCTCCAGAAACTACCTACAAGTAAGTTCCTGTCAGAAATGCTATTATTTAAACTAACAGGCCCTTTGGTTAAGGGCAGTTTGTGTGGAGAGTAGCAATACTGTGTCTTTACTTAGCACTGGGGGCATGGCTTAGCGAGTGCGCTTATTAAAGCCTTCTTCGATGTACCGATAGAGTCCGTCTGTCGACCCTCAGGTATATGAGTGAGTTACACGGTGTGGCTCCGGTAATGGTGGGGTTGTTTTTAATGAGGTTTCTAATTGGTTTTTCACTGTAATTAGACATGGAACAGTGTGAAGTGGACAGTCTGTTGTCATATAAGTGAAATACCCTTGAGTACGACGTTAAACACCAGTCAAACAATTTACTTAGCACTGGAGGAAAATTGACTTCAACATAATGGTATTGCTTCACATCATGGTAATGCCAGTGTCAATTATTGTTGAAATATACTGCTTTAAAATACCCTTAAGCATGGTGTAAAACACCAATCAATCAATCAATCCTGATTTTACACTATAATAGGCAAGGATCAGTAACCAAACGTCTTCATGTAAGTGAAATACCCCAGAGTATGGTGTTAAACTATAATCAAACAAATCATTTTTTTGTTGAATCATATTCTTAAACATGTGTGTACTTGTCATTTTCTAGAGTTAGAATCCAGGCTGTGAATGAGATAGGAGTTGGGGCATTCAGCTCTGCTATTAAGGTGACAACCCGTGCCCTGCCCCCAAACCCCCCACGCCTCGAATGTATCAGTACCCTACCGAATAGTCTCAAATTACGGTGGGGTGATGGACGCAATCAAGACTTGGTTAATTACACCCTGGAGATGGAAAAAGATGACGGCAGGTTAGTCTTGGGTTGACTATATTTTTATCGTAAAGTCCTCTTGTTAAATGTATTATGTTCAAAGTATAGATATGCTATCTTTACGGTGCGCTGGAGGAACATTTAGTTTCAAACACAGCAAAGCTTTTCTCATTTCATGGTTGGGCCCGCGACCATGGCTCAGTGGTAGCGAGTGCGCTTCCTGAACTGAACATGCTTCGATTTACCATTCACGATTCGAGTCTGTCTTTCGACCATCAGGTTTATGAGCGAGTCACATGTTGTGGCACCGGCAATCGCGGGGGTGGTTTCTTCCCAGTTTTCCACTGTAATAAGGCTGTGAACAGTGTGAAGTGGCCAATACGTCATCATATAAGTGAAATACCCTTGAGTACAACGTTAAACACCAATCAAACAAACAAACAATCTCATTTGTTGTTCTGACAATGTGGCTAAATATTTATTCTTGGGCGTTCACCACCATTTTACAGATCAGATCATCAATCAATCAATCGGCCTGCTTTTGTAAGTTGATGAAATTCACACTGTCGATTTGCGTTTTTTTGTCCTATGACAGAGGAGTGGGAGGGAGCTTTCTGTTACCCTGGTGCTTGTGCAGCTAAAGGGAAATATAAAATCAGTCTGTTTGTGATGTCTTTGTTAAGAGGTTTCTTCCCGGTTTTCCTCCATAATAAGGCAAGGAACAGTGTGTAGTGGACAATCTGTCATAATATAAGTGAAATACCCTTGAGTACGACGTTAAACACCAATCAAACAAACCAATCAAACAAACCAATCAAACAAATAAACAAAATATACCGTATGAATAATTTTTGTGTCTTTTAGAAAGTGAAGATTAACAGTATTTTCGTTATTTTGGAATAACACTTTCTTAGTT
>JARFOD010135292.1:0-27559 GCA_031763545.1 Mopalia muscosa
GTTAAAAAATGTAACTAACGATATATTTAGCATGGATTATGAAAAAATCAGCCTACATATAAGTATTTCCGAGATACCGGATTAATAAATGAATATGTTTTAACTTTTTTTATAGATGTATACAAGAGTGTTTATGCGGATTTGGTTATCTGTACAGGAAGGAGTGTGTTAATTACTTTAGACAGGACTTATTTAATTTATTTGAAGAGTGATTGAACTGATTTATATCAGAGTAGTTAGATTAGCTTTTTACAGCCGTGGTTTAATTAAATAATACAGGAGTATTTGGTCAATTTCTTGAAACGGGACTGTTTTAATTAATTTTATAAGTATTAAATTCCATGAGTTTTTTTTTTTTTCTCAATTGTGCCAGGAAAGATTTATTAACTTATACAGGAGTATCTTATTATTTTATATTGGAGTATTTAACTAATTTATACATAAGGGATTTAATTGCACAAACCACAAAGAAATAATTGAGTCGATTGTGTCCTCATTTTAGAAGTTATAGGAAGAATTTCAATGGAAGTCAATTGTATTTAATCGTATCGTATTCGGAAACGCTCTAGATTTAATACCATTATCATTTAACATACACACTATACAAATAGCTGTATTACACTTTTGTATACATGGTTTATGTTTGTGTCGCTATAGACAAACATAACAGTTTGTACTTCCAGGTGAGTCCCTTTGTAGTTTTTTCGTAAGCGTTTGTTATGCTTTACTCTTTCAAACACTGACGACTTTTTGCCAATCGATCAAAGGACAATCATTAAATTTGTGTTATGCTCGACCATTTCGAGTAAAAATGAGATTACTTGTATTTTCCGCTATTACAGTTATTAAAAACCATATCCCTTGAGATTCACTCTACAATTCTCGCCGATCTCTGTCCTCTTAAGCTCAATTTATTTGGGTACTTTTTTACTCTCGTCTTCCCTCCTCTGGTTTTGCCATGCCCAGTAACCTAAAACTGTACCATTTTTGTTATTTTACTTTAAACGTTCAGGAACTCACTATATACTTATGGGCTGAATAGGAATTTGGTTGCCTTGAAAATGATTTAGCCTTTCTTTGCGTCCAGTAGCACCACACGTGCCTTTCTTTGCGTCCAGCAGCACCACACGTGCCTTTCTTTGCGTCCAGAAGCACCACACCTGCCTTTCTTTGCGTCCAGTAGCACCACACGTGTCCATTCTCGTATGATAAATAATACTATAACTTGAAAACAAATTCACATATTTTATCGAGGAATAGATCGCTGCGTACTTTATTTCACTAAATTCCATTAAACAACAAAAAATTATCAACAGATACTCCGCCTATGTTTTTGTAATGGACAGGATATTTTAAAATAAATAGCACAGAAGAGTCCATCCAGCCGGAAAATTGGGGGAGGGGAGGGGGCGTGGCGGTGGGAGAGTAATTTCTCAAAATAACATGAATTAATGTGAATAATTTTGTGACTTTTATAAGGTGAAGATTACCAGCATTTTCGTTATTTTGGGATAACGCTTTCTGTATTTGAACAGATTAGTTCAAGGCAAAATTTGCAGGTTGAAACCCGTCCTGGAATCGATTCAACCTGCAAAATTCTCTCTTTAAAATAACACTTACTTAGTCTGCACAGATTCCAATTCAGAGAATTTTGCAGGTTGAATCGATTCCAGGGCGGGTTTCAACCTGCAAATTTTGCTCTGAACTAGAATCTGTTCAAAATAAGAAAGTATTATCCCAAAATAACGAAAAAAATGAATTAATATGGCTGACATGTCAAATGTTACAATAGTCGTATACCTGTATATATGTATTGGGACGCAATGTTTTCAAACCCAATTCCCAGCATTTAGATTTTTTTTTCACATTCTGCCCGTTCCACACAGCAATATGGTAGCCGCAATGCACATTTTACCATATTGGCACGTGGATGTTTTGAACTCTATCACATGAAACAAATTCCATGTATTAATTTAAAATTAATGCGGTAGCGTTTTCCCTTTCCAACGATAGATGTTTCATTTAATAACTTATGTGTCCAAAACATTCAGCAAAACAAACCACGAAATAGCACAACTTTTCATCAAAGCTTTCGGAGTGATGAACAAATAGATCCACATTCCTAATCCTATGCTAGTGTTATTACGTTAAGTCCATATACCCAAGGTTAAATACAGAGTGAGTTGATTTCCCTGGTTATTACACAATGAGTTCATTACAATTGCCCTAACCATTAAATCCAACACTATATTTTCTATTAAGTGAAAGTTTATTACCTAAATAAAAGAAAAAACCTATGCCAAAATGTTTATGGCTCTCAATTCTACATACACAATGGGTATTTCTCAACGTTACTGACATATTTAACGTCAGTTGTTAATACTTAATGTAATCGGTGTATCCAGAAATGGTTGATATAAAAGATCAGTTTGTGTATATTACAAATGTTAAACATAAGACTCTAGCCCAAATGTAAAACCGAGGAACTCAGTCGATTACAAAACGCATACATTTGATTACAATGGGTATTGGAGAGAAACTAATGGAGCATTGAGGAAGGCTCGAACATATGACGCCACCATGACCTGCAACTCAGTCCGATTCCCGGGCACTGTGTCAGAGTGTTACGGTCTAATATTAATTGGGACGGGCTGTCAGAGTCAGAAACAATCGGACAGGAAACAAACCCAGTGTAGATATCAGATCACAACTTGATAGGTAGTATAGGGCCATATCAACACATTCATTACACGCAATCTAACAGAGCGAGTAATACGAAGCCATTTATTTCCCACTTTTCGTCTTCTAAAGGAGATTGATAGTTTAGATTGTAGCCCTAATGTCACAACTGTTTCTCTTTTTTCATACAGCTGTGTTGAAGTTCCCTCCCTTGAGAATGTGACAGGTCGTGTAAACGGACCCGCTCCAATCTGATTCAATCTGCAGTCTCTCGCCCTGCAAGAGTTACCATCCGTTAGCCAGTCTTCATGAAAATGTCTTAGCACATTCCGCATAATAAACACAACTACTAATGAGAACTGAAGGCATCAGAGACTTAAACTAGCTCAAATTTATACATTAGCGTGAGATCCAACGACTTCAAATAGCAAACATTGTTACTTGTCGTTCTTAATTACAGAGCCGACAAATCGTTTTCTAAGTGAGTTCTCATCGCTTTTTGACAACTCTCCTGGGTATGGTTCTTACTCCAGCATTAACCTGAAATGGGGCTTCAAAGAGTCACACAACCTCGTGCTATTCAACCAATATCTTATATGACGGTTAGAATATTTCCAAATGAAAATCGATATTCATTCATCACTAAGCTTTATTAACGCCTTGCTGGACCCCTTGGTTCATTTTGGGGAAAACAATTTTGCTAAGCCCATTATCACCCAGATTGAATTTCGAAATGTTATGAATGTATATAATTTTTTAGTCAAGACAGCAAATATATAACTTTGGTAAAGCTGCAATAATCACTTTAGAGCATATAATATAAATTTAAATAATGTCGACAGAAAACTAAGTGCATTTTTTATACTTCATTTCTCAGAATGAAATTAATATCATCGAAATTGATTTAATTATGTAGCATAGGCCGTGTTCTAAAAGCCATTGCCTCATTTTTTCGCAATTTGGTTTAGAATTTTATTAGTTGTCTTTTTTGTCTCTCTTACCTGATGAAATCGTGAAAATGGATAGCGTTAATATTTCGATCAACTTTTTAAAACTCAAGGCCGAATTTTTCTTCTTTACCTTATTACTATATCCATAACGTTGAAGCGTTTTCGAGTTAATCAAGTTTCTTTGTAGAATCTGCCAACATCAGAGTATCTCAAATAGACATTTAAAGATTGGCTATTACTTCAGTTTAAATTGAATCTATCATTAAATGTGTAGTTTGTGAGGGTTGGAGGGGGAGGGTAAACCGATTTAATAGCTTTATTGAGTTGGAAGATATATTGAAGCAAGTATTTTAATTACTATCATAAACTGTGAGTATTCCACGATAAATATAATGGTCAAAAGAAATGTGTGACTATATTTATCCCAATGGTTCGAGCGAGATATAAAACGTTAAAAGTGTCCAACCTAAACAATTAAATCGTGTTTTATGTGCTTAGGGGTGGGGACCGGCTTACTCAATAACACATGCTGGACTTTCAGAACTGAACAAAAACTTACACCAACTGGCACTTTTGGATTTCACTAGTTTTCAGTTTTATATTGGTCGGGTACTGGGCATATTTACTGTGTATTAAACAGATTTCCTTATTATGGACTTTAAAAACAGATATTGTCAGTGAAGTTTGCTTTTCATTTAGAGGTCATTTTTTTATTTAAAGCTGTATTAATTTCAGATATGTTTTAAAGATTTACAGCTGCGTTACAGTGATATTTTACATAGCTTATATATATTTAAACCTCATTAATGGGAAGATATAAAGTGTCACTTTAATTTGATAGTTTAATGAGATCATTAAAGCGCAGTAATTGTTGTAACAATCTCACACTATATAAGAAGCAGGATGGTAGCTATCTGTCTAGACATTCCATGTGCTGGTGATCTTCGCAAACATCTAGAGGCACTCTCCCATTTAAAAATACCTCATAACTTCATTAAATAATCTAAGCTGTACTCTGCTAGTCTCATAGATTTTAACCCAATACTGTGTAATGGTGATATGTAATAGTCTAACCACCCTGATAGTGGATGAAAATCCCACATGGGGCAGTAACACATTGGGAAATGGATCTGTATTTTCCGCCAGAGCGATTTAGTGGAAGCGGCAATAATTGGAAGCAGTTGAAGACTAATACAGGAGAATTTCCGCGGTAAGGAAATGGCGTTAGTGATCGGAGTGACACAGTCGAGCCAGCTGGGTTTCAGCTCGTGTCACCTCTGGTCACCACTTGTGGACAGCACATGGCCACAAACCCAATACGCACTTTAACTTTAAAAAACATACCTACCTTAAAGGACTTAAAGTTAAAAAATAAATTAAACTCTTTTAAGATATGGAAGCACATATCAATTCGTCTTCACACATGGATTAACATTATTTAAACTACAGTGTCAACTGTTTAATAAGCCGGAAAGTATTGCTAGACCCCTGATATGATTTTTTGCTAGCTTGCTATTATCCTTATGAAGGAACGCTAAAATCGTTTACCTTAAACGTCTATCCCTCTCTCACAAAAACCCAGTGTAGGTTAGAAGAGAAACAAAACCTATACAGGGCCTATTATAACTAACGTGAAACTTCCCTCTTGTAACTCTCATTACATTTAGGGGATGTATTCAAGGGTTCGTCTGTATTCCTTCGAAATAACAGTTCGCAAGTTGATTTGTTCTTAACCCATAACGTATATCTTTTTGCATATTTTCCGCATACTTTACCATATACATGGTTTTTATCTTGTCTCCAGATATATATGTATGTTAGTCATAACAATTCGAGATTACGGTCTATTTACAAACTTGTCGTTCGAAGTTTATTTAGTTCAGGAATTGGCCAATTGGGTGAACATCCAATAATATTTTGAAACTGATTGCAAAGTGAATAATAAGTTCAGAAAAATGAAGCGCTTTTTTGATGCTTTATTCGTTAGGATTTTATGATAACAACACGAAATAAATAAAATTATTTACTTAAATATATAGTTCGTATTTTATTTTTTAAATCGCTATACGATTCAAAGTTTTGGATAAATAAGCAAGTTTCTGTTAATAATCGCAGTAAATATGAGGTGTCTGAAATATGCATTTAAATGAGTAGGTGTCGATTCAGACTATATTTGATTGTGACAGCAAGTGGGCGAGATAATTGGTTTACTAGGTAGATTGGGCTTAGGGTGTAAAACACAGTTATATATTGATGTCTGGAACTACATAGCAACATATGACAAAAAGAAACACACTGGGTAGCTTAGGATGCTGATATAATCCCACTAATCTCTAACACCATGCACATGGATTTGTTAATAAGCCCACTGGAAAATTTAATTAAAGGCTCAAATGAAACTATTTGTAAAAATGATTTTTCAAATTAATTTTTCAGTGTCATAAACTTTGATCGTTTAACCATTTGTAGCCTGAGGGGTCGAACAAGAACTTAAAACCCTGTTATTTATGTTGGCTTCCGTCCAGTAACAGTAAAGTGGCATAGCTGTCCTCGAAGACTTATAGCTCGTATTCGCTACATTTTATTGTCACAGATGTATCAAAGCTTTATTTTTCAGTGCCTAAACATTGCTTACTTTATATTCTCTTTAAATCATCTGTCCCTATATACCAACCTCCTCCAGACTTGATTATAGCTTAATAAATATATTTGTAGCTAAGCTGTGAAAAAAACACAAACGTGTGAAACGTCACAAAGTAGATTATAATCCACAAAATGAACACTAGAAAGATGATAACGATCTTTAAAGATGTTAATCCACTACCACTATCAACCATTATTTGTAAATAACACGTTTAAGCTTTAGCCCCGGCATTTGTATACAGGTAAAACATGGGATATTAAGTATAAACCTACATACTAATCCCATGTAAAACTAACATCGTGGCCGAAAAACTTTCACCTTTTTTTCTCCCAATTAAGAAAATTGTAATTCATGAAATAAATCAAAACATTACACAGTAAATCAAGAGCAAACAGTTATTCGTTTGAGATTTATTTCATTTCCGGTATACTGTTTTAATTCATGAAAAAACAGTAATTCGTTAAATTGAAGCAGTCTTATCCTGTTGGTAAACTCTATAAACCATTGTGTTTCTACGTTTCGTTTGAATGATTTATCTTGGATATGAACTATTCATTTGTTTTATTTTGTTTATCACCCTTAATCATGATCATTTCTTATTACAATTAAAAAGTATTGAAGAAATCATGTTTTGGCCAACCTGTCCCGCTAATACCACTAATTGGATTTGCTTGTGATATTTTTTCTTGAACCATAAACAAAGTCTTTTGAACCGTCCTTGAAAAGTCGCGATTAATAACTCCGGACTTTCAGCTGAGATCGGCGCCTGAACTGCTCTGTGAGGGTGGGACTAAAGCATGGGAGTCCATGCATCCCTCTCAACCGTAACACATACTGGTTTACAAACAATCAACATGAAATAAACTTCTTTCAGAAACAGTATATATGTACAAGATTTTCTTTATAGATTGTCTATGCTCCAAAACAATACAGTAAAATATAAATATATTTTGATATATAATTTTCTTAAAAATTTTCGCTACTAAACTTTGTTTGTTTTGTCTTCAAATTATATAAAGGAAAAAATAGAAAAGTGGACGGAAGCGGGCAAAATAATAATTCCTCGTTTGACACGTTTTATTTTGCAGATAAAGGCATAGTCAATCGATAAGAAATTATCTGCCTCAAAAATAATTTATAATCATTCTACTCATTATACAGAAGCAAACATCTACAGTGAACACGAAAACATGTGTCTTGTCAAAAAGTATATAAAGGGGCACCAAAATGAGGCTGTGTTAAAGGTGTCCTCTTTTTAGCCCTCTAATTTACATGTATACTTTAGCATGTACTCCATCACGTGGCCTCTTTGGTGGAAGTATTCTGTCATAATCGAGCGCACAAAAGTTGATTTTGTATTTATTTTATCTACAAATACAATGAATTTATCCAGTCATCTTATTGTTATTCATACTTTTAACACCTTTTTGAGAAACTCTCACACAGGGCCCAACTTTCCCTTGACGTGGATCGTTGTTGTGGATCTGAAAGCACACAATCCGGTTCCTGATTAACTCTTCGGGGAATTACCGGGTTGAGTTCCATCTCCACTCAGCTTCGATTATATTCTCAATTCTGAACCCAACCGGAAGTCTAATCAACAGAGGACGCTGGCGATTCTTTAATCTCTGCAACAGCACTTGTGAACATATCACTTTTAACATTAACATTTGGGGGAAGGATTGGCTTCAACTGCCCAGTCACTTTGTCCTTTACTAACTTAGCTCCTTTAACTCGCTTCCACTTCATCCGTCGGTTTTGAAACCAAACTTTAACCTGAAAACATAAATCCAAGGTATTACATAAATAGCTTCAGTTGAAAGCCATTCGGATAAAAGCAATTTGAATCACTCAATTTGAGTATTGGGAAGACCCCCATGGAATAACGGTGTTTCATTAGGTAAGGATGAATCATGTGATGTTGATAATTAGAATAATATACTTATCAACACGTTATTGTGCGCCATTTCAGATTAATAGCGTTATAGCGGGTGACCGATAAACATATAGTTACCCGAGAGAAGCTCACATTTGTCTGCAGCACCCACTTTCTAGGTTGATAAAGCTGGAGCACCATTGGGCACATATTACCCGTGTCATACATGTGGGGAAAATACCATTGGATTTAATAGACATACATCGATTTGATGTGAATAGCTTGTGAACACAGTAAGCGAAAAAATTCAACGTTTGAGAGTAAAGATTATGGATATACATTCAAAACGATGACATTAGTTTTACAGTATTTTTATTCGGCCACATGTGGATGCACTGGTCTGACTTATTTTAAGAAGCTCTAGCTATTAGAAGACATAAACCTATTCTAAATCATGGACGTAAAGCCACGAAAGAACTTTGCTTGTTTTCCTAATTTTCTACCTAACCTTAATATTAATTGTCTAGTTACTTAGAGAGCGAGCTGTTTATATGTATTTAATGTCTTGCTTATGTTTGCCTTGTATTGTTTAAAGCACTTGCATATTTAATCTGTTTGGCTTCCTTCTATCGTGTCCGTTTTAGCTACCAATAATCTCTATACAAATGTGTTGTTCACTATTTGTTACTAGTTTCTGATGATAAATGCTGAAATGATGAGTCAAAATGAATCTATCGGTTTTTGGAATAACCGTACTTGTGTATTATGTCAAACTCTTCAATGGAACTATAGGATTGGGAATGTTATAGTCCGCCTATTTAAAATATCTCCTGTGACAGTAAAATAAAGACGAATGGGAGATTGAAAAACATGCAATCAAATGTATTCAATACAAAATATTTATATTGAACGAATGTATTGAATGAGTTGAACTTCATTTGCTTAAGCCTAATTTATGCTTCTATCGTTTTGGTTACAGAGAACAGATGAACACATTTACATACATCAGGAAAATAATATGATTACAATCAGTTGTCATCAGCATGAGACCGATATGATTATAATTAGTTATGTCTCGTGATTGCGAGTCTGGTAAATTTACCTGTGCGACAAGGAGTAGTTTTTGAAAGCGTTGACGACAATTGTACAGGTTTGTATACACTTGAGTTTCTCCGATAATATTTAGGTACGTACAGTTTTCTGAGACCATCATGAACAGGACAGATAAACATAAAATGGAACTCGTCCTCTATAGTTTATGTGATGATGCACGAAGTCGCCATATGGCAATTCTGCTTGGGACATTCTTTATCATAGAGAGATAGGGACGGTATGAGAAATCGTCATTTAAATATTTATAGATATTCAGTTTGGGTTAGTCTATTATTATATGCATGTTTTGGCTTAAATAATCTTTTACTCTTTGTTTATAAAACATAAACTAAGTGTATATTTGCCACCATCCATCAACATAGCTTAAAGTCTCTTTGTACCGAAATAAACACATACTTGTCTCAAGTTTATAGGACTTTTATAGCAAAATGAATGACAAGTTCTGTACTATATTAACATCACCAATAGCTATTCCAAGAAAACGACGAAGTAATTTGTGTGCCTTACTGACTATAATACTGTCATCAAAGGAAATATATAGAGAGATTTTAAATATATGAGCTCTCCAGCTATAAACCCGATACTTTTTGTTGGGCTCTCGCTCACATACTGCTCTACATGTTCCTAATAACATCCAGACAGATGTAGGCAGATATGATTTGTAGCTCCCTCTACATGTTTCTGACGGAGTAATATTATATATCAGACTTTGTGCTGGGGATTATAGTGACATTTCTCAGTTCCCTGCTTTGAAGTACTCACGGCTGGCTGACAAATTCCCCCGCCCCGATTAAAGGCTAGTGGGGTTGTGTTAGACTGGAAGGTTTGAACACAGTTTCCCTATAAGATCTCATAATGAGTTTGCTTGATTTTCTTGGCGATCTCGCGTTTTCTCTAAGACAGTCCAGATTTTAGGCCCAGCAACCAATGATTGATGTATCTTTTATATTTATCTACTGGCAGTCTGCAAAACTCATCAACTCGGTTCACAAACCTCTACTCTGTGTTATCAATACGCACACACGTGTGGGGAAGGCTCTGCACCACGAAGGGTGGTATTGCCCCACCAGTTCCGGTCACTTGTGGCGTAACCGACTGGAGATAACTATTGAGAAACTAACCCGTCCAACACTGAAACTCGTCAAACAGTCAGATAGAGCTTGTTTTGTGAGCGTATAGAAACCCAGTACTCGGTGAATCACATACCATATCTTACAATAAGAACTGATAACACTAGCTCTATTAATTGTATATTCATTCTTCTCACTTTCCAAAAGGACAAGAAACTGATGTATGTATTCCAGTTTTGTGTAGGTTCTTATATTGAATCCAATTACAGAAGCGGTTAACACGAATATCCTTCGTCTCTTTTTAATTCTTCTGGTTATAGATGCCGATTGTTTTCTCCTCAAGGTTTGCATCACATGTACATGATTTTAATTTACAGCCTGAATAAAGTTTGATATAAATTCTCGGCAAACCAAATGCGATAGGTGAAACCAGGTTAAATGGCACAATAATGTGTTACTTGAGGTACCAACGTCAAGAAATTCAAAACTCATCAGCCCTTGTCTGTACTTAGTTCATGGTTTCCTCGTCGTTACTCTATGTCTGCATTAAGTCCGAGCTCAATTCACTAAACTAAAATAGTTTCCTTGCATAGCTTAATTGGAAAGTATTCAGACTTGTAATAAAGCTATATATACGTGGACCGTTCCCATGCTGGAATAGCTTGTTTTTGAATATACGCAGAGCGGATTTACAGTGTAAATAGACACTGTAGATTAACTGAGTATGTTTTTGTTGTTAAAAAAAACTTACCTGTCTTTCAGTGAGATTTAAAGCAACTGCTATTTCATAACGCCTTAATCTGGTGAGATAGTTGTGTACAGCAAATTCTTTCTCTAGTTCTCTGATTTGATGTTTCGTAAAGGCTGTTCTCTCTTTGCGGGGTTTGCTATTTAAGTCCACTTTATAGCTGTCTGAGTCGGGTGAATCTAAATCAGATCAAATCCATAAATAAATAATTGTATTGCTGATAAGTTATATTAGGGTGAATCTTAATAAGATCAAATACTCGATTGGTTAATTTGGTTGTTTGAAAGGTAAATTGAGGCTTAACATCGTACAAAAGGTACCTGCAATTGACACACCAGGTAACAAAATACAGTGCAACAGATATTATGTTACAGGGATTCAATCGAGCTGAAAACAAAACTTTTTACAGATCATATAATATATATAAATGGGCTAGTGACATTTGGGCGAATAAATCCCATATCGGGTTTTATGAGTTTTTAAGCAGTGAATAAACTCTAGTGATTTGAGCGTATGGACCGCAGATACTCTGTTACTACTGATGCAGTTTATAGGTAGTTACAGGAAATGGCAGCAGACATGCTGACAAAGTATGCGCAGGTATTATTAGCTGTTAAATGTCACATGACTTCATATTGACCTACAGATGGCTGTTCAAACCCGTATGATCAAATTGAAAATAATTTAAATTTCTTACTTATTTATATATTTATTTATGATATTGGTGTGTCCATTCTCCTGGATGTGTAGGCCAAGGCAATTACTCCCAAAGGGGCAAAAACAAAATCAAACTACATAGAACATATATTCAAAAAAATTATTCAAAGGCAAAGGTATCCCAGAAGTGTACACCCAAGCTCTTCCTTCAGTCGAAAGGGCTAACGAGATCAGAAACAAATGGATGGAATTTCCACACAAACTTACGTTTTATTACCAACGATAACTGAATTTCTTAAATAAACACTATATAACAATATGCTGGTTAGCTCAATGTATTAGCCTGCTCAAATGGGACCCAATTTTGTCTGACGGAATCGTGTTTAATCAATATTTTTTTAATTAGAGAATATTGACGCAAAATTTACACACTTTTAAGATATAGTTATAAAATAAAATATCTTGTTACTTTATAATAATCCTATTTAACTTTAATTTCTAACTCAGCTATTTAGTTTTATTTGTAAAACGAAACGGCTCCCAAGTAATTCTATGCGTGTCTTTGAGGTGACCGTGTGAAGAAATATGGCTCCTTCTGATGACTGATTTAATCCGTTATAACAAATTACTTCTCTTACCGCCAGAGATAGCAATAAGTGTCTCGGAATCTGATACAATTAGCCTAGGTTGACAGATGGTGCGCGGAGAGCATTCCCATCCTGATAAGTTAGACTTAGGAAGTGAGATAAACCTATTTACAGCTCCACACCTACATCTTCTTACCAGGGAGATCGAAGAGATCAGCAACAATCTCAATTTATCTTACATAGAGCCATAAATATTTAGCTGTCACATTTGATGTAAAATGAACAAAAAATCTTCCATCTTATATATAGGAATTATTTAAAATTTTACATTTGTATATTAATATAATACATCCAAGATACATAACACAAAACAAATGACCAATGAAAATATTTCATTTAAATTACGATGAAGTCATTGTGCTTAAGTCTCTATTTATCGGAACGAGATAAAATAAGGTGCTAAGACGTCTGTCTGTATGAAATACTGGATTTATTTATTATTTATTTTATTCCCCTAAATGAATACTCTCACATAAAATGTTAATTTTGATTTATATAATATTCAATCTAAGGTGTTGTATCGGATAGACCTTACATCAGGTCTAAAACAATATACATTCTTAAAAATTGTGCTTCCTTGACGGTTCTTTGGACAAGAGGATGGTTATATATGAAACCAGGATCTATATGGAACCATCACAACAAAAACGGTTTTTTAAAATAAAAAACAAAGAGATAAATACTAAGAACAGCTCCTGTGAGGGTTCCATACAGAAGCAAACAGAGTTCCACCAGAGTCATCACTGAAGAACCAAAAAGGGTTCCAAGGAGTCCATTTTTTTAAAGAGTGTATAGTGCATTACAACACTATGTATTTGTTTACACTGGACAAGCACTACGTTGACCAGCTCGTGTCACAATCCACTCCAGAAGTAACATTTGTACCCAGTTGATCCCTTTTGACCCTGAATTCTTGGAAATTAAGGGGAAATTTCACAGCTGCTTGTTCCGATTATACGCTGCTTGATGTTAGTACCATGTCAGGGACCGGCTCCCCTCATACTCCCAGTAACCAAGGCGTAACCTTAACATTTCAGCAATCCGAACACTTTCCCAATCTGCAATGATATTACACGATCCATAGGAAGAATTTCCAAAGCTGGAGATGTGTTGGTAAAATCTGTCCAGCTTAAGCTCAATTTTAACGCTTTCGTGGGAAAACAGATATCATTAGAATAATTCTTTAAAATAGTGTACACTATCAACCACTTGTCCATGTCCCACCGTACTGAAAGTATTCTCTAATAAAACAGTTGATTTCATCGAAACAAATGGAGCATGGAATACTCCCGTTCAAACTTCATTTGCACCCAGAATTGCTGCCATAAAGTTCAAACCGTAACTCTTAGTTTTAAATTTCTAACTAAGCTAGTTGTGTATGATATGACAACAATGTTTGGATTATGGATGGTTTAATCTAATTAAGAAACAATAGTGTGTTATATCCGATGTGTAATGGTTACAGCCTAACATGGCTGCTACTTGTTAACTCTAGCCGTGTAGACTACAAGAAACCATCTGTAAATGGCATCATTCCGATCAATGTTTGTTAATGTGGAATTACCATTAGTGGCCACTTCAAAGGCTGATAACAAACACTGATAACCTTATTACTAGCATTATAACTCCGATATATGCCAATCTCTCCCAAACACCTGTCTAGAAATCATATCTTAATCGCACCCATCAAGCAGCCTAAAGAAAATACAAATATATCCCCGTTCGGGGTTCCTTGGGAGTTTTAGCGCGGGTGTTTGTGTGTCGGTTTTGTGTCAAACACTATCATTTGTTAACTAAATAATACTCTACACAACATGTGAAAGATATAAAGGCTTTCAATTCTGTTTTATTTGCATGTTATCGGAGAAATAAAGTTATTATCTACTCTTGTAACAATGCTGAACAAACTGTGAAAGTGAACTTATTCGATTATTTATTTCTAGTCACTATTGTTTACATTGAAACGTTTTGTAATTTGATACCAAACGTAAATGAAATACTTAAGCCGTTATTTTCACATGCTCTTGTATTTGTAGTGCCCCAGTGGTGTTTAATTCGCAATAGAAAACAGAATGGAATGGGGCTGAGATAGGCTATATAGCCTAGAGCGAAAGAGAAGAAGAAAATGGCAAAACCAGATGAGGCCTCTTCACTCAATTTGTGTGAGAAAGAAACATGGGGTGTTAGGTTGAGGGGTGGGATGGTAGAGCGGCCCACCAGGGAAGAGTGGCGGCCAAGACAGATTGCCCTCTCGTCAAGTCCCGTGGAGAGAGGCGTTCTGACAGGCGAATTCTCCGCAACCCAACATGCTGTATGGGAGAACAATACCGGAGCCTGGGACGTAACGCACGACTTATATTCTACATCCCCATGTAATTGTATGCGGACTGTATCGTGTTGTCGGCCCCCCTATAGATAAGACTGATAGAAGGACACTTGAGGTTTAATACCATAGTTATTTGACGTGAGCCATCCTGTTGGAAGTGAAGATGTTGGGGTTACGTGTTTGCCTAAGGGGGGTCGAGAGGCCGGACATCTACTCACGATTACACTCACAGTCGTACACATGCTACTCGAAATCTCAACACTTAATTGAGGGTTTTATTTCAATTTTGTTTTGATAAGACTTGGAATTAATTTATATGCCGACGAAAGTTTGGCAACTTTAAGTTTGTTTTAGTAAAGCATCTAACTTGAATGTACCGACTTAAAACTTCGGATGTCACCTCTTATTTGTCTGAGACATCTATACTTTATGTAGAAAGATAAAATAATACACAGATTTATTTAATCAAATTACCAGGTTATTGAGATGGTGTTAAATAAAAAGTAGCTCACGTATTATCTAGACATCATTGAAACAGCTTCAAATTTGTCCTATTTCAGCCAAACAAAAACAACTTATCATTCGCGCGTGGATTTGACAAAAACAATTTAATAAAGTAGTAGTTAAGACTATTTAACGCCAAAGTGGTTTATATTTATTCAATATTCATGATTAAGTATCTTTGTTCCCGGGTGTACATTTCCAAATGAGGCCTATCGTTCTTATCCGCGTGCATACGAATTTAATTAAGTGGAGAATGTAAATATTATGGCAAATTATCTTATAGAATGTATGTATAATATTGTTTGCCATTATAAAGTGTTACATTAAAATATTAGTTTTTAACTTTATTTCCATAGATAGAATAGAACGGCTAGTTTAAGTGTAGATTTAATGTTGTTAACGTAAGAATAAGTTTGACAAAATTTATTTGGAAAATACAAATTAAATGTGTTTGGAGAATAACAAGGCGTAAAAAAACTCACTTAAGCATTATAAGAATACAAAATACGAGTTACATGTAGGTGTAAAATTCTGATTAACAATTTGATGCAAATGATAAGGTAGGCGTTTCGGTACAAGCCCGTACCTATATTTGTTGGGATAGACCAAGAACAAAAAATCATCGAAATTTTCTTAATTTATCAATTATTGCTTATTATATACTTGTAGACAAAATTCCAAGAATGGCTTTTTATTTTGTTGAATGAAACATTTGTTTCTATTCACCCGTTTACGTGAGCTAAATATTGTATTATGACATTGTATATGAAGGTATTTTTATTACTGGACACAGAAAACGTGTCGAATGGTAACAAATAAAAGTATATCCGACAAATCGTTAAATATAGAGAGTTTTTAGAACTGAACCATAAATTAGTCTTAAAATGCTTGTTTTTCCGAGTCATATATTGCATTTGACATGTGTTGATGTGTTTTGAGAATTTATCTTATTTTAGGTTCTGTCACAGCACAGCACTTTGACACATACCCACCTTTTGATTTTAAACAATTTGAAAGAGGATCATCGTCATATACGTCTTTGGAGGCCGAGCCAAACACAGCACTGTAGGGGGAAGGGGCACAGGCTACGGCACATTTACTAACACTTGGAGTGAAGGAATTTGCAGGTACATCGTTCTCTTTAAAGTAGCCGTGTGAAAGGCCGGAGTAGAGAGCCGCGCGTGAACCCCACTCACAGGAAGAGTTCCCGTACAAACTGGAGGCCGCTGACTGTGACATAGAAGACAGGGCCCAGTTGTAAGACTGTTGAGAACAGCTAAAGTTAGGGGTTCCAGAGCTACACGCACTACCCCCAAACATTGTCCCAAGGGGTGATGGACGCTGGAAGCTCTGAGGTATACCGAAGTTGACGGCTCCTCCTGAGGCGTAATGGTCCATTGAACAAGGGTAGGTCCTTGGGCTCATTGCATACATCCCATGGTCCATGGCCATGGTTGAAACGATAAAACACAACACTGACTGATAGAAGATGTTCCGTGAAGCGCCTTTTACAATTTGTCAATTAGACGAGACTTACAACTCATCTATCACCATACAAGTTTGTAGATGTACTATTTCTGGGAGAATCACCGCTAGTCCTTTAGACCCACGTTATCAGTTGTCTGATTTATCCTGGCAATGTCCGTGTAATATGTTTCTACAATGAAGATCAATCATCTGCCATTGTTAACAACCATGACCAGCCCTTTCTGGTTTTGCCCAAGATGGGAAACTAACTAGTCTGGAACTTTTTTAAAAGTAGTCTGCTCTGAATACACGTCTGATGATAATAAGGTATTTCTGTATTCGGCTTCGGTACCGTTACTCGATTCAGAATAGGTTAAGAGGGATGGGTGGAGCCTGAGTCCGCTTCCTTCTCTCTGAGAGGTGGAACACTCGTGGCGACATCAATAACTCCTCCCGCCCTCAGTTTTCTCTCCTATGGTTCTTCTCGGTTAGGTGGAATGCTTCTCGTATTGGTTTAGAATTTCTATAAACACACCATGATACGTGGGTACGACTAAGTGCCTCCTGCTGTACCAAAAACAAATACAGCCAAAACCAAGGAAGGAATTCCATCTAAAATATGGTCACCAAGAACTTATAAATTATTCTCTTCGATTTTTATATATACATCGTTGTATTTTTGAGACACAAACATCTTATATAAAAATGATTCACTTGAGATGAAATATGACAATAATCACCGTAAATAATAAATCTAATGAAACTATATTCCTTATTAAATATGAATTAAATTTCCTGAAACTAATAATAATAACGATAATAATCGTTACTTCGAACCAAGGCACCGTTGAAGTTTATGGGTTATGATGTTAGCAAAGACATACACAACAAAATGTTGATTGATTGAAAAGGGAAGCTGTTATCCTCAGAAAAAGGTAAGTCTTATGTCCACGGATAGCACTAAACTATGGAAAAGTGATCTACCATTTATTGTTATCGGTATAACATTATATCGACAATGTGCACTAAAAAAACCTATTTAACCCTTTAACAAACGGATTCAAAATTCGTGTTTGAATGATCAAAGGAAGAGCATGTGATTTAAGTTCTCGGAATATACCAGACTCACTGAAACCTTAATAAGGTAAAGTGCACAGATATAGGCCTACACTGAAGCATCCACTGAAAGTTCAGTTAACAGTTGTTGTGTGAAACTACCGGTCACAGGCGACCTTCTTTATTCTGATAGACTGAAAACCTTCGTCCCGTATAAAATTGCTAGAATGCAGCAAGTTCAGCCTACAAGTAAGAAATACTATTGAAATAAATGTATGCATTCAAGTTTATTTTCTCCACATTTTATGTAAGAACTGGACAAGGTTTACGAAAAGACATTTCTGCTTTGCCTATATGTACATACTTATTTATCCGCGAATTATATTTAGTTAATAATATAAAAGCAAGTTACGACACGAATATGCCATGAACAGTTGATATGGCTTTGTTTATAAACCTATGAGAAAAGCCATATTATGTCTACACGTCATCTTACAGTAGCATGAACACTATAACCATCAAGTGATTATTCACCTCATTTGTGAATAGCAAATAGCCCAGGTCAAAATTACCTTAACGACACGAAATAGGGAAATACAAGTTTCCTTATCGAAGGTGATGAAGTTGTTGTGAATTGGCGGTGGAATAGCTGTCAGATAAATATGTTGATCACGATAAGAGCTGAGAGAAATACACAAACCAAATTCTCTATCACTTTATATCTCATCATTTTAACAGAGCTAGCCGAGTCAATTTGAGCATGTGTTATATCGGTGTAGTGAGAGTGGGAATACGCCGGGCATACGGGAGTGTGTGCAGGGTAATTAGGGCGAAGTAAGTAGAGAAACAGGTGATAAAAGGAAACTAGCAATAAACAGATCATCGTGGTGGGCCATGTGCTGCTCCGTCAAAACCCACAAACTTCTCCTAAATATCAGCCTTAATTGCACCAGTGAACTTTAATGAGACAGTTTGGTTAATATCGACGATGTGCTGAACGTGTCTCTTAACTATCGATACTTGACAAATGCACGTCGACATGCGTCAATTTGTTCAATGGCCCATTAATAATTTACTCGGGGCAAACAAGTCTCCAGTTGTCAATATCACGATGTGTCAGCAGTACTTTTGCTATGAATATAATCCAAGAGCAATGAAATGTTCTCACAGAACTATAATTTGATTTTACCTATTCTAGAAAAACTATTTCAAGCGTCTCTTTCTTTTAAAATAATTCACCATATTGCAGTCATTCGGGATGAGATATTACCACGAATATCGAGGATCTCTCGGTATACCGCAATTCGCCATGGACAGGCATATATTATACATGTTGTAATCCTTTTAATTTCAAGTTATAAATAGACAGCACAACTAGTTGCTGCTTGGCTTTTTGTGATATATCTGTAATCAGCATTTCAATTGCGTTGAAAAAACAATATTATTTATTTAAACTATTTTTCTGTAATTATTTCAATTGTTGGGACATATCAATAATCAGTAGGCCCCTATTTCAATTTTGTTTAAATTCTTCTTGTTTTTCAATTTCTGCGATAAATCTGTAGGCTAATCAGTATTTTACTCCTTTTTTTTTGCGAAATGTACAGTTGTAGCTTTATACAATATAACCAGTTTTTATTTCAGTCTTACTCGCTTTTATGTGATATTGCTGCATTCCGTCCTGTCAGTCGGAGGGTAAGGATTTAATTTTTATTGTAGTCAACATCAGAAGGATCAGACGTAGTAATACTCACTACAGAGTCGGTTGCAATTGTCGGCCTTTAAAAATAAATGTAGTTTCTCCGATTTAATCTTCGTTAGAAAATAACAATGCATTGGGAAATGAAGAGGGTGGATATGCTTCTAATCAGATCGTACCTTTTTACCAAGTTAATCGCCGCTAAATGCAGGCTGTGAGGGAGAAGTCTGTAATTGAGGTATTGGACGCTTTTATTTCACATATCTTACAAACAAGTTCCACTTACCCTTTAATTTTAAAAAGTGAAAAAGATTTCCACATATGTTTAATTAAGGCTTATTTCACATATGTCCAATCTCTTTTTCTCAAATGTTGAATTCCTTTTCACATAAGTAAAATTCTTTTCAACAAAAAAGAAAATATATTTTCACATATGTGAAAATATGAAAAATAATTCAACACAAGTAGAATAAGGGTATAGTAGTGATAAAAAGGGTTTTCTCTTTGAATCGTACAATATAGCTGTAGGCTCTACGTAATATAATGTTCCATGTTTTCGTCTTATGCGATAAATCTTTAGTTTATCTCTTTCTTTTTCTTTCGCTTTATCAGATGTAATCAAATTTTGTTCGGGTATGCTCGCTTCATGGAATATAGCTTTTTTTATGTATTGTGAAGCATGATAAGTTAAACAGAGCGACCAGATTTGACCCAGGGATTTTATACCTAAGAGGTGCTCTGAGCAACTGTTAGTTCCTTAAACAGTTTTATACCAAAAATTTTTAAAGATGGACTCTTCTCGAATGATCTCAACGGGCATTTGTGACATCTATGAACAAAAGAAAGGCCAAAAAGACACGATGTTACTAATTATAGGCCGAGTCGCTTCTGCTCACCGTTTTAAACATTAATGTTTTTGTTTTATTCGAAAATGTGTCATATACTGGCCTCTACCATTCTATATACAATGAACATGGATTTATCCTGCAACAAATCTGTTATATATTTCCCACATTTCTTACCCCTTAAATGAGAAAGTCAAAGTCGCCAAAGCTTTTAGTCACACACAGGGTTTTATCAAATAAACAACTATATTTTGGCATTAATGTACCATTATTTAAATGGTGCCAGACGTATATAACATTGCCACAGTCTTTCAGTTGTCTATTGCTTACCGATGACGACCTATGTTTCGTTAGAAAGATACGAACGAATCATAATTATTCTGTTGTAAGTCAGTTAAGTCAACTTCTCTAACCAATGTATTTCTAAATGTTCCTACACACGGTCTCAGGACCAGTTATGTTTCTTAAACTTCACAGAATACAGAACCAGTTCTGTTTCTTAAACTTCACAGAACACAGGACCATTTCTGTTTCTTAACCTTCACAGAATACTGGACCAGTTCTGTTTCTTAACCTTCACAGAATACAGGACCAGTTCTGTTTCTTAACCTTCACAGAATACAGGACCAGTTCTGTTTCTTAAACTTTACAGAATACAGGACCAGTTCTGTTTTGAAATCTTCACAGAATAAAAGACCAGTTCATTTTCTAAACCTTCATAGAATATATGACCATTTCATTTTCTAAACCTTCACAGAATAAAAGACCAGTTCATTTTTCTAAACCTTCACAGAATAAAAGACCAGTTCATTTTCTGAACCTTCACAGAATAAAGGCCGAGTTCTGTTTCTAAACCTTCACAGAATAAAAGCTTAGTTCTGTTTGTAAACCTTCACAGAATAAAAGACGAGTTCGTTTTTCTAAACCTTCACAGAAAAAAAGACCAGTTCATTTTCTAAACCTGCACAGAATAAAGGTCCTGTTCTGTTTCTGAACCTTCATAGAATGAAGGTCATTTCTGTTTAAAAGCCGTTACAGAATAAATTACCAGTTCATGTTCTAAACCTTCACACAATAAAGGCCGAGTTCTGTTTCTAAACCTTCAAAGAATAAAAGACCAGTTCTGTTTGTAAACCTTCAAAGAATAATTGACCAGTTCTGTTTGTAAACCTTCAAAGAATAATTGACCAGTTCATTTTCTAAACCTTCACAGCATAAAGGACAAGTTCTGTTTCAACATTTTAACAACACAATGGACCAGTTTATTTTGAAATCTTAACAACACAATGGATCAGTTTTGTTTCTAAATGTTAATATCATAAAGGACCGATTCTGTTTCAAAATTTTAATAACACAATGGATCAGTTTTATTTAAAAATTTTAATAACATAAAGAACCTGTTTTCTTTCAAAATTTTATTAACATAATGGACTAGTTTTGTTTATAAATATTAATAACATAATGGACCCATTTTGTTTCTAATTTTAATGGCATAAAGGACCAGTTCTGTTTTAAAATTTTTAAAACAAAAAGGACTATTTTTGTTTCTATATCTTAATACCATAAAAGACCAGATCTGTTTCTAAATCTGTATAACATAAAGGACTAGTTTTGTTTCTAAATCTTAATAACGTAAAAGTCCAGATCTGTTCCTAAATCTTTATAACATAAAGGACTAGTTCTGTTTTTAAACTATCAAAGCATAAATGACCAGTTGTGTTTAAAAACCTTCACGTAATAAAATACCGTTTCTGTTTCTAAATTTTAATTACATAAAATACCAGTTTTGTTTTAAAATCTTAATAACATAAAGGATCATTTCTGTTTCTAAATTTTAATAACATAAAATACCAGTTTTGTTTCAAAATCTTAATAACATAATGGACCAGTTCTGTTTCTAAATTTTAATAACATAATGGACCAGTTCTGTTTCTAAATTTTAATAACATAATGGACCAGTTTTGTTTCAAAATCTTAATAACATATAGAACCAGTTCTGTTTCAAAACCTTAATAACATAAAAGACCAGTTCTGTTTCTAAATTTTAATAACATAAATGACTAGTTCTGGTTTTAAACTATCAAAGCATAAATGACCTGTTAAGTTTAAAAACCTTCACAGAATACGATAATTATGCGTATGTTCAGTTAATTAAATATATTATATTGTTAAACGATAACTAAATCAAATTAACTTTAATAAATATATATAGATGTATGTGTGTTTATTTATATATGTTCTAACCAAAATATCATATTTGTATAACAGTCTTTTGCATCAGTTGAAATTTTGTTACATTTATTTTGAGGTGTGTTTATTTTTAGTACATATGAGAATTTATATGTGTTTTATCTGATTAAGATTTATATAAGCTTATACCTGTTCATATCAATTGTTGTTAGCCCATAAATCGGGGAGTTTGGTTTAGGTGGTTATCTTATTCAATTGTCTTTGCTTCATGTTAAATAAACGCTTATAACATGACGCCAACTAGTCATTTGGGGAATTTCTTCACTTGTATTACTTAGCTGTATTTCAACCTTTGATCAACTTTTATCATTTCCTTTAACATAGTGTAGGTCATTCGTTTGTTCGCAATATGTAACAAAAAATTGGTGATTATTTCAATTAAGATTAAGTACACTTAACACATTCTGGAAAATTACGTTTGTCTGGTTGTTTAATGCTAAGAACATTCGTGGTGAAAATGATCTGTTAATATTACTCTTAATACTTCTATGTTACTACTGTGTATTATGATGTTTCTATCAGTCTCCAGACAATTACATTCTGCAGGGCGTTTTCATATGAAATCTTGTTGTGATAAAACCTATTTGTTTTAAACCATGAAGGAAAATGTATGAGACGGAATCGGTGTTAAAACTAGTGACTCATTTATTGTACCACGGACCGCCAGCGGCTTCATTGTGTTTCTGTCTTCAGTATTAGTGTATGGCCAAGCTATAACGGTTCTGATACTTACAGAGTACTGGAATGACCCCCAGGAGAAACATGTTCTACCCTATAGGGTGCTGGCATATCAACAAATTGAACAGTACACTCAGTACTAGGAGATATATTAATCCTATACAAGCTACTCGTTTTTAAGGTAAAATAAATATACAATATATCAGTGCAATGATATTCCGTGACGACCCCTCACAGCGTAATTCTGTATTGTCCGCTCGTATAATCTTGAGTTGTCCACTCAGTTAACAAAAAATATAATAATTTAAGTGTAAGTTAAACATTTGTTTATTGTCCCATTCGTGTTCGGTTGGTAGCATATA
Source organism: Mopalia muscosa (assembly GCA_031763545.1). Taxonomy (NCBI): domain Eukaryota; kingdom Metazoa; phylum Mollusca; class Polyplacophora; order Chitonida; family Mopaliidae; genus Mopalia; species Mopalia muscosa. The sequence goes on from JARFOD010135292.1 coordinate 23,572, forward strand.
ATTGACTTGCATCCTATGAATTATATTTAATTCGTTATAGGTCTCCAAACTCATTGGACAGGAAGTTGAATGATGATTCTGTACCCTGAAGATCACAGCAGTGGGAAAACAACTTACAGGAGAAACACAAAACAAAAAAAGTTGTAGTCGGGTAATACAAATGTTATCAATAATAGTATAACACTTTATGTGGGATGTTTTTGGTGTAAGTAAAATGTTACTCAAAGACAATCATAATTTAAACAATATAAATAAAAAAACCTTTAAAAATATGCAGAATAATGCCATTACCGAAAGATGCATAATTTTAAAATAATAGACAGCAGTGAAATACCTTAACCAAAAGCGGTATACCAGTCAGTCGTCCATTTTACTGAGAGCAATGGAGATAAGAGAGGCTTACACTGAAAAGCGGGAAATCCTATACGAAAAATGTAATAGCAGTTTTGTCAATAACAGCTTGATTTTTTATTGTCTATGTGTTTGTTTACATATTTTATATTATTATAATTTTGTCACTTTTACTCTGGTTTTCGTCATATTTATTTCCGCTTCTGAAATATCATGAATACACATTAAAGTGAAAGTTGGCCTCACGAAAATTGTTAACTTTCTTTCCCGTCTCATTATAAATTACACAGCTGTTGAGACCAATGTGTTGATGACAATAACTTAACTGTCACTGGGTGGTGCCCGAAACATGGTTATATATTAATTGCACAGAAAAATTACTGTATCCATGCTTTTGAATGATTTACAAAACATCAGACAAGGGAAGTAAGCATGTAGTTGAGTTCATCGTTGTCAAACAGGAGTTCTTTCCTCCTGTTTATTCCATTTTAATTCTCTGTGTCCTGTCCCCAGCTTCATGTATTATCCTCAAACTGCTTACTGGATTTCTCTTGTTGGGAGGTGATGAAAGACTCTGTGGAAGGGGCATCGATGTCCATGTCCATATCTAAACGGTTATATTTTTCTTTGAATAAAAGTAAAAGTGGAATACACACAACAACACACCCAGGTACACACCAGTTTGTCCAACTTACACCTGCAATTCAAAACAAACACCTGTTACACCATACAAACTCATGCATTATCTCTAGACATTGTTATACATATTATCCAAGAGGATGGAAAATGCAGTGTATTTTCTTGCCAAAACAATGACGATGAGGACCATGGAAATGTATAAACATATATCCATCTCTTAATCCATTATAAGCTATTTACCTATATTGGGGATTATCATAACTGCTAAGAAAAGAAGAGCCGCGACATTGAAGTAGAGGGTAAGCGCCCCACAGGTCACAGCCTCTGAGACTGGGAAGGCCATCTCACATGACATCTCGTACAGTAAAGGCACCGCTGCGTTTAGACATAACCCTCCAAATATAACTGCTACATACAAGAACTCTGAAATAATAACACAAATCTACAATTCAAAATATGGTGGAAAACAAAAATACGGCAACATTTAAGACATTTACCGGTATGCATTTTAAGTACTCGATTACTGGCAAAAGCTAATCTACATTGAATGCTTAACACATTTAATATTTAAAGGTTCGCTGTTGCTCGTATTACAAATATTGTCGCATGCTACACCAGTCCATGTTTCATCTGTATTTTACACATCGAAAGTCAATATATTCGCCACAAGCTATATTAACCAAAGTTCAGAAACAAATAATTTAGATTTGTTTTAATCAGGAGAATCTGTAACTGTTTCCAGTCTTGTTCTCACAATATACTTGTGTATTGTCTGTCTTTCCGATATACTCACCCAGCTTGTAGGGTGCCACTTTGGTAAAGATCAGCGCCAACCACACAAACATCCCGCCAGCCAGAATAAATAGACCCACAACATAGAATTTCATGTGTTTGGCCAACATATCTGCAACTCTGTCAAAATCATTATCACATAAGGTAGTTTTTTTAATGTGGACACCCACAACAAGCAACACGTTTCATTTGGTAACATGTCAATGTGGACATCCGCGACAAGCAATACCTTACATTTGGTAACATATCTATGTGGACACCCGCAACAAGCAACATGTTACATTTGGTAACATATCTATGTGGACACCAGCAATAAGCAACACGTTATATTTGGTAACATATCTACGTGGACGCCCGCAATAAGCAAGGCGTTATATTTGGTAACATATCTATGTGGAGACCAGCAACAAACAACACATTACATTTGGTAACATGTCAATGTGAACACCGGCAACTAGCAACACGTTACATTTGGTAACATGTCAATGTGAACATCGGCAACAAGCAAAACGTTACATTTGGTAACATGTCAATGTGAACACCTGCAACAAGCAAAACGTTACATTTGGTAACATGTCAATGTGAACACCTGCAACAAGCAACACGTCACATTTGGTAACATGTTAATGCCGACACCCGCAACAAGCAACACGTTACATTTGGTAACATATCTATGTGGACATCCGAACAAGCAACCCAATCACTAAAACACTGAGAATAAAAACTCTTACATTCATCAGTCGCTTTTTCTTCCTTCGATTGGTTAGCTAGTACGTTGGCAATTGTCAATGGCAGTAAGACTGTTACCCCACTTGTCGATCAAATCTTATACCATGTTTTTGTTTGTGCGTTTGTTTGTTTGATTGGGGAAACAAGTTATATCACTTCAAATGACGGAGTTCGAGTCCAGTGGGTGGAAGAAACCCCCGATGACTCCAGTTGTAACAAAGAAAGACAGGACAAAAACAGTACATCAATAGGACATAATACAAAATACATCATTAAAAGGTCGGCTTCATATTGCCCTTTAATCCGCCATCACCGGGGCAACAGGAAGCTCCCTCAAACCCACCGTCCATTTTACATGTATACCGTATATGGAAAACTGGGGTTAGTAAAAGTCTGTACATGGTCAAAAAAACTTACCTTGCGATTACCAAGGCACCCAGGGTTCCTGCCACAGTGGAATAAAATCCTATCCAACCAGAGGCATTCTGGAAGTATTCAAAGCGAATACAATGTTACTATCCCTATTAATGAGGGATAGGGAATTCGACAGTGAGACCCCGTTATTACATTACCTGGTAACGAAAGTTTGTAGAAAGTTTGTACATATCGTGTTATTAACACTAAAACTGGCGAAAACTTTAATACTAAAAAAGTATACCGCAGTCGGTTATATCAATTCCATAACTGATATTAAATTTATCATTTTAATTGTATTTTACTGCATTTACTTATTATTGTTTTATATCTGAAATATATTGTTTACATTATAATGAAGTGCAGTTCTGTGTTTTTTTATAACTGAAGATATGAATAAATCAAAAGAAGAAATTATATGGAAATAATATCACACTTGGAATACTTTCAAATCGTCATGATCAAATCTCCTCCAAAACCTGATGTTATATTGATAATTTTTGTAGAAATTGAAGATCAACAGTATTTTCGTTATTTTGATATAACTCTTTCTTATTACAAAATAACGAAAATTCTGTTGATCTTCACATTCTAATAAACACAAGAATTATTTATTGCTTTCAGCTCTGGGGACTGTGTCACTCTCTTATCACAGGGGTAGTGAATATCCAATACGTAGACTCCAGCTGATTTAACTTATATTTTAGTAGAAGGTCGCGTAACTGAGTGATCAATGCACCACCTACCTGTGTAATACCATAAGAATAAGAGTTTACATCTTACAGTGACAGCCTCCTCATCACACCTGAACTGAAGCCTTGACCTTCATTCTCAAACACTCAGATAACACTTACCTGTGCGATACCATAAGGACTGGAGTTTAGATCTAACAATGACAACCACGTCATAACACCTAAACTGAAGCCTTGACCTCCATTCTCAAACACTCAGATAACACTTACCTGTGTGATACCATAAGGACTGGGGTTTAGATCTAACAATGACAACCACGTCATAACACCTAAACTGAAGCCTTGACCTCCATTCTCAAACACTCAGATAA